>VMDO01013947.1:0-56312 GCA_007922755.1 Pedetes capensis | reverse complement strand
AAAAAAAAAAAAAAAAAAGAGTCTGGAAAGAAAGCTAACTTACCTGGTAATTACAGTGGTTGGGGAAAGTGAGAATGTGGAGTTTTGGGAAACAGTATAAAAAAACAGTCAAAGGGAACTTTATTTGTAAATCTCAATTTTTAAATAAAGATAACCTAATATATTTTGTATAATAAAATTTTTTAATTAAAATTTTATTATAATGCAATAAAAACCTAGGAAATGTATCCTTTTGTACTGTACGAACCTTAAACATGAAGAGTGCTTATTTATAGTGAGTTTAAATAACTATGCTGAATAATTAAACTTAGTGTAGGCTTTTGCAAATAATTTCAAAAGATATCCCAGCTACTTTTCAAAGACATCTCAAGAGAGTAAATGCAGTTTGATTACATATTCCTATTGATTGTATTCCACTTACAATAATAAAAATAAACTCCATGTACAAATCTAGCCATATTACTAATTCATTACAACCAGTACTTATTTTCTTCATTAACTTTTTATTGTTATTTTCAACTTACACAGCATGCACAAATGCAGCAATTATATGTTGAGTAAGAAGGGAAAGGCAGGCACTTTATGTTCAACATACTATATATCAGAAGTCATTATTTCACCAGAGCTTTTGGAAAATCACAAAATAAGATCAGCTTCTTACAAAACAAGTATAATTAACCACAAAAAATAGGTGGGTTCAGCTATTAATCTACTCAGCTGAGAGTTAATTGTATATAAATAACATCCTATAGATGAGCCTGCTTGACTACATCACAGCAAAAAAACAAGCTGCATAAATTGTTAAATGGTAAAAGTGTTTAAATCTTTTTCTTAAAGGAAGGCTATATGTTGACTAATAAGAGGCCAAAATCAAAGGCAATGTTCAGTGTCCAGTTCTATATTTTAAGCAGTGCTTAATTGTTGACATTCATCAGAAAAATGTTACTTCCATGTGGTAGAAGACCTGCAGTTACTTAATATGTTTCATGTGGTGCATCTCTGAAATCTTAGCTATTTGGGAGGCTGAGGCAGGAGGATCACAAATTCAAGGCCAGCCTGGGCAACATAGTGAGACTCCATCTCAGAAAACACACACACACACACACACACACACACACACACACACACACACACACACACTAAAAACACAATTTAATGGCACAATTTAATAACATCATGACTTAATGCTGGTGCTTTAACTCAAACTCGGGGTACCCAGTGGTAAACAGTGTTAGAGATGTGGATTTCTATCTCACATCTGTAACTGATTAGTTATTTGACCTTAAGCAAGTAACTTAATCATTCTGTGAGCTTACTCATCTATAAAAATGGGGACAATAACGAGTTTTCACACCAGGAGCTTCACTAACATGGCACATGTCCAGCTACATTCAGTTAGCCAGTAGTCTAGTATAAACCACCCTGCAAACCTCCTCTCTGCATGGCACATGGCTTCACATTGAGGAAAATGCAAATATGAATAAGAAGCAGGGTTTTTTTTTTTTTTACCTCAAACAAGAAGATAAACAATTTATGAATCTAGTAGCATTCCTGGCACTTAGTATTGGTGTGGTGTTATTTCTAGAACCTGTTTCTAGAACTTAACTGCTAAAGCGATATCCATATTCACCATTAGGTCCACAATCCACCCATGTCCATTGCCAGTCCCTTTGTTTAACTAAAAATAAATAGTCCTTAATACCCCTCACATAAGATAGTAAGAGAGAACTAACATCTACAGGTGCCTTAGTGCCTGGAGAACTCCTTCCTCACTATGCCCTTAAGCTTTCCTTCTTACTCCTAAAGATTGTATGGCTGGATGATGCAAGTAATGGAAACAAAAAGGGCAGATTCTTGGGTTGGTAATACATAATCTAAGCATCCTTGCTCCTGGAAGTTGCAAGCATTTTGAGTTTCCATTGTCTTTTACAAAGGTTTCCCCCATTCCTTCTCCTTCTCAAGTTTTTAAGGGGAGCAAGATATCCTTACTTGCATCTCATTCCATAGAAGATTAAGTACACATTGCTTTTCATAGCACCAGGCAATTCCTAATAGACCTAGGATAGATATGAAGAAGGTAAAAACACAATCTGGGATTTTCTTTGCTCACCCAGAAAGAGGATGTACAAGAATGTACCTGATGCTATATAATTGTCTAAGTTGATCAGAAAGGAAATGAGGCTGAGGAGGCCCAAAATGGGGAGGAAATAATGATCAAGGGACTAGAGGCCATGATGAGTCAGATTATAGGGACAGAATTAGTAATGGAATAAGAGAGCTGAGAGATTTTGAGGTTGTAGGTAGAAAGTGGGCTGGGGTTTAGTTCAGTTGGTAGAGTACTGCATTCTCTGAGGACCGGCTTCAATTACCAGCGCCTCAACAACGGGAGAAGGATGAAGGACGTGGCAATCCACTCCTGAAGCAATCCTGAATCAATCAGCCATTGAAAATCCTATGAGGGTCGCTATGAGTCAGACTCAACTTGGCAGCACCTAACAACAACAGGTAGAATGTAGGAAAGTGGGAAAGTTTTGAATGGTTAGGTTTCAGTTATGCCTAAGAGTGGGTTTGACAGAATCCTGTGGAAGTTGACTTGACTAGACTGAGAAACTACAGGGCAGGCTTCACATGATTACACTTAGCCAGGAGAAAAACAGACATGATAAAGTTGCAAAGAATTCAGTGAGTGCAAAGTGCCAGAGAAGAGGAGTAGTGGACAGTAGAGCTGACTTCACAGCAATCGTGGTTTTTACCAAGCTGGTGAGGAAATAATGAGTCCTAGTTCCACCTCTTAGTTCCTCTACTTGAGGCAAGATTAAACACATCTAGTCAAAAAGATGGAGTATTCAAGTGTCCTAGGAAAAGTCATACCTTAATTAGAGCCAGAAACAAGAGGGAATGTTCTGTAAATTCTTAAAACAATTAACATATTGTTTCTGTAATAACTAATTTTATATAGCCTGCAGCCGTGCCACTATGGCATCTAATCCCATCAGATCTCAGAAGCTAAGCAGGGTCAGGCCTGGTTAGTACTTGGATAGGAGACCACCTAGGAACACCAGGTGCTGCAGGCTTGGGTTAGAAGGACCCAACAACCTCTGCCCCCCACCCCAAAAAAGAATCAGCCATTGAAAACCTTATGAATAGCAGAGAAACCCTAATAATAGTGTTTTGCCTATTATACATAGGGTCACTATGAGTCAGACACCAGCTGGACGGCACCTAACAAAAATAATTTTGTGTATGTTTTCTTACTAAAATACCTTCTAGAAGGCAGAGCCCTCTTGTCATCTTTCACCCTAGCACCTTTTTCACCACTGAGCTCTCTATTATATTTCAAACCTTTAAAGCACTTTTTGCCTGTCTTTCAATAATTTGTATATCTATTTTATCCCTGTACTAGATTTGTTCATTTTGTCACTAATTGACTGAGTCATTCAACAAACATTTGCTGAGTACCCACTGTGTGCAAAGTGGACCGTAATAATTATAGAGATATGAAAAGTATTACTATAGTTAACACATTGAGTTTTCTAAAGGTCATTCCGTGTGCTTTGTATGTATTAACTCACTTATCACAACACTGGTTAAGAAACAAATCACTGTTGTTGGAAAATGAGCTTACAGAAATTCAATAACTTGCTCAAGTTTATAGTGTAAGTTGATGGGAGAATTGGGATCTAAACCCCATTTGTCCATAGAATCCGTGTCTTTCCAATGATGTAGATAGCCTCTAGATTAGGGTGCCGTAAATGTACTTTCTTTACTCATATTGACATCCATGCACAGCACTGAGCATGGATTTTTATGTTCTAATTTTGGTGGTGTTGAATTGTATAGTGGGTAGAAACTAAGTTAAAACTTTTTCTTTGGTCTCTAATGTACCTGCACTGTATGGATACTCAAGTTCTCTGTATGTTATTTTTGATTTATTGAGACGAACTTTCCTTATGGAGTTGAATGTAGATGATAGTGGGGCTTATAAAAACCTTTATGTTTTTAGGAAATATATATTCTGCACATTTCCTCTTACTGATTCATTCTTTCTGTGCTGTGCAGTATGGATACCTGAATATTTTCTTTGATAGAAGAAATATTTCTTAAAATAATCATCTGCCCTAAGCAGATATTCTGCCTAATGGACCTGCTCTATAGACAGACAGCAAAGTGTATATCATTTGTCATTATTCTTGAAAAGCGCATTGCTACAAATTTTGATATTGCAAAATTTTGGTATTACATTCATACTCATTGGAGACACCATTTCAAAGCAATACTTGGATCACTATGTACCTACAAGATTCACTGCTGTGCATGAGTAATTTGTATCCTGCAGTAATATGGAGCATCTATGACTGTACTATAATTACTTACATATTCTTTGAAAATAACGATGTAACAAATTTTTAGAGGCTGTGCACAAGAGAACCAACAAACTGAAACGCAAAACAAGTTTCCACCCCTTCTTTCCAAAGCAGTAGTTAATCACTTGAACACTGTCCAATATAGTAGAAAGCTGGCAGACTTTTCTTTGCAGCAGGCTATGTAAAAATGTTTATAATTTACAGCTTGTTATGCCATGCAAATGACTGTGTTCCCAGTGAAGGAGAGTGAGAAATATGGCTGTGAAATTACTTAACTCCCCTTTGTTAGTTGTTTTCTGGCAACAGTGGAAAGATACTTAGCACTTAACATTTCTGTAGTTAATTTTAAATCATGTAATTCAAACTTTAAAAATAGGAATTTACTTTTTATCTCTTTATAGATAGACCCAAGAAATTTTAATTTAACAAAAACAGTAAGCTGAAAATCAGAGTTATCAGAGAATTTAAATGAAATAGTACTAAATTATTAGGGTTCAATCTTGCAAAACATGTTTTAGTTTCTGATACACTCCCAGTGCTTAATAAGCAACTTGTTATTTCTAAATGTACCTTATGCAAACTTTGTTTTACATTATCAACCACACTTTGGCTGAAAGTTATTCTTCCTCCCGAACAATTAATTAGTAGGGTAGGTGAAGTAATTTAGAATTCTGTGTAATCTACTGACTATATCCACCCATGTTACAGTTTTTTTTCACATTTTCTAGTTTTATGGATGTCCCTGTTAGACTCAATAAAGCCCCTGAAAGAGGCAAATAAAAACATAGAGGACTTAGTACTTTAAATAATATATATATGTATATGTATATACACACACATATGTATAAAATATATATTTTATATGTAAAAAATATATATAATATATATTATATGTATATATGTGTGTGTGTGTGTGTGTGTGTGTGTGTGTGTGTGTGTGTGTGTGTGTGTATATATGCATATAACCTTGTTCCTTCTTATTCTTCAGGTCTGTCTGTGGGGAGGGCCTGTCTAGTTTATTCTTCCCCAGAGGTAAAAGAAGAAAATTTTATATTTAAATATTTAAAACAGCCAAACATGTTTAATTTTTCTGTTCTCTGATTTGTCTAGAATTAATTTAGAAGCCAAGGACTTTGTAATATTCAATCATGTCTTATTAATTGCATGTTCTCTTTTTCCATAGTACAAATAATTAGATATTGAGTATATCTAAATGTAAATTTTTGTGCACCTACAACTCATGTGTTTTTGAGAAATGACGTATTACTATCTCAGAAAACTAGGATTGTTATGTTAGTATCAAAGTGCTCATTGTCATTGTTCTCTTCAAAGAACTTTTTGGTATAAAAACTTATCTTTTACAACCACGTAGAATTTCTTTGCTTCCTACTTCAAATTTTTTTTTTTTTTTTTAGTTAAACATTACAACAATCTTAAAATCATCTCAGATTGTGTCAGAGTAAAAAGTGGAATAGAAGGATTTGTTGTATTTTCCTGGCCCATGCTTTTTGAGTAAACAGAGCCCTGAGCAGTGCTGGAGCCCAGCCCTGCAGTGGGAGGATGGTGCCTGATGCTGCTCACGGCTGACCTCTTCTGGCCTCTGGTTAGATGAGTTGTTGAAGTGGGTGGCTCCCTCCTCTTAGCCACCCTTGGTGAGAGAACAGGGTGCCAAGGGATGAGCCAGTATAAACTTTGTTATGTCACCTCCCTGCCTTCTTAGACAAGGACTCCTTGCTATTTTCCTACTCCTTTAAAAAAAAAAAAAAGACAGTTTATCAAATATTTTATGTATAAAATAATGATTACCCAAGTTTCCTTTTTATTGGATTCACTTGTAACTGCCAGTCTAAGCATCTGATGATCATGTGATAACCACTCTATTTCTTACTAATAAGTACAGAATTAAATTGAAATTTTTATTAACAGATGTACGATTTTCCAGGAGCAAATGGCTTTCCATAGGCATTTGATAAAGGGGAAAATAACTGACTTCTGTGAAGAATTCTTCACTTACTCTGAAAAATCCTCAAAGTTCTAGGTATCCAAAACTGGGAGCCTCTAACCTAGACAGTATCATCCAGCAATAAGTTCTCACATTTTGTTTTGCTGTAGAAATAGTGACCATTACTGATTTAGTACCATTTCAAACAATGAAAAGTGACCCTGTGATCAGAAATCAAACCTTAAGTGCTTTCTATTGCGTGCATGCCTGCAGCTGTACCACCGTGGCACCTGATCCCATCAGATCTCGGAAGCTAAGCAGGGTCACCGACCTGGTTAGTACTTGGATAGGAGACTGCCTGGGAACACCAGGTGCTGTAGGTTTGGGAGTAGGACCCAGCAACCCACTCCCAAAAAGCAATCAGCCATTGAAAATCCTATAAATAGCAGAGAAGCAGTAACAATATTGTTTCTCCTGTTGTACATAGGGTCGCTATGAGTCAGATACAGCACCTAACAACTGCATGCATGTTTTTGCACCATCATAAAATTGAAAAGTCGTAACTTGAACTATTGTAAGTCAAGGACTCTCTATATATCCTAGACCATAGCTGTAAATAATAGCTGTACTAGAGTATAAGGCATTTACATTATTTTTAAAAAAAATCTTTTTTGGCTATCTTATTATAAGTGAACTGTACTGGGTACCATACCAAAAGAATTAAATCCATATAAAAGTTTATTATCTCTTACAGGTATTTTGAGAGTTGACACACATAGGAGACATGTAACATATTGGAAAAGTTAAAGTGGTTCTACTATGTATAGCTCACGCTTTTGTCAGTTTAAAGAGAAAGAGACAAGGATCTTTACCTTATTTGCCAAAGTAAAGATTAAGAAGGATAACCAATAAAATTCTAATTTTAGTCATGGCAATCAGACCTTCAGTTAACACTAAGTGTATAATATATTCATCCATTCTGAAATTTGATTGACTATGTGTGGACTTGAACAGGAAACAGTTTCCTTTTAAAAAGTTAAAATAAAAACATGATCTGAACTCTTCTATAACTTCCTTGGTGAGCCTATTTGATAAAGTCCATCAGTCCTACGTTAGGATTTTTTTTTCAAACTTGGATCAACTTCTAAAAGAAATTTCTGAAAATTGTATATTCTGATAATCTGAAGTAAGTGATCCCATTGCAGCCAACACCTTCTCCATTTCACATTCTCAGTGTATTTCTCCCCCACGGTTCTGATTAGGTAGAATGCTTCTTTAGGCTTCACTCGAGTATTACTTCCTTGAGGAATCCTCACCTTACTCCATCAGATTTGGAGTTAGCGCCCCTTCCTCTAGGTTCCCTTGGCGACTGCTTTTTATTTCTACAATAATAATTTTTGCTGAGGATTGTAGTCTTTTGGCTCTCTGTCCAAATCCTTCACTGATCTGGCTATGAGCTTTTCTAACACAGAGCTATGCCTTTCTTCCTTTTTCTTTTCTCTTCTCTTCTCTTCTCTTTTCTTTTCTATAAATTCTCAGAGCCTATCACAGGGTCTGACATATTATAAGCACTGAATAAGTTTTCATTAAATGAAAATCTTGAATAATCACTACTGTTGTAGTCTAATAATAAAATATGGGGAAATATCTCTGGAATAGTGTCCTTCTAACTAGTGAATTTTAACATTTCATTAACAGTACTTTAGAAATAAATCTCTTCACCAGATTTCTTTGCTGCAATTGTTATTCTGCCTATAATTCAGATGTCATTAAACAGTCAAGTGTTGATTTGGCAAAATCCACTAGGTAGTTATTATTTAGCAGTATCTATTTTAATTTTTATAACTTACTGGTAGATTTGCTTTCTTGACCAGGTCTTTCTAGTTATAATAGTCATTCTGCAAATCATAACTTATTAAATACCAATAAATGTGGGTTTGTCACAAAGATGAGAAACTAGCTTATCTTTTTAAAAAAATAAATATTTATAGCAATTGGTTCATTTATGAACAAATTGTGCACAAAAGGCAGTATAAAAATTGTTTAAAAATAAGCTGATGTGAATGAGGCATTTAAAGTATAGGTTGGTGCCTCATCATTAACTTTAATTTTGTGACTTTTGTCAGTTGATGTCACAACCTTGGTGTTATTTTTAAAATAGTTTTTAGGGGTATTTAATTAAGTAATGGGGTGTTTGCTTATTTCAAACAGTGTGTCTTTGTTTCTATCAAAGCCACGCTGGCAGGGCATTGCTTTTCATTCCCCTTTTGTTAATATTCAGTGTTAGATAATGGTTTCGCAAATAATAGATTCCAAGGACCTTTGATCCACCATTACTGTAAAATAAAATGCAACCTAATTTTTTTTCTGAGCATAATGGTTTTAACTTTGTGTACTAATTTGACTGTGCTTGTGGGGGCAGATCTTTAAATGAGACGCAAATGAAGGAAAAATTGCTAATGCTGCCACTGTATATCTAATGAGCACTGTGTAATAAACCATAACCTCTTCGACATTTCTCTGGAAAGCAGCATGATTATTTTGGATGGCTAGCCCTTTGTGGATGGCTCATTACCGCCTGGCATAATATGTATTGATAGAGACTGTAATTGTCAACTCCTATTTGACATGCTGCCTCTAATAAATATGACTTGCATCGCTGGAGCCCACTAATGGTTATATGGGAAACTGTAATTAAAGGGAAAAAATTATATTTTAGGTTAAAATATATATGTATATAAAATATCTGTGTAGAAGATTATGCCTCCCATCCCTCTAGCTTCTTGTCATAGAGTATTTGAGGCTTCCCTTAAGGATTGGTACTTTTTGATCAGTATAGGGGCCAACATGTGACAACATGTTTGTGTGTGTGTGTGTGTGTGTGTGTGTGTGTGTGTGTGTGTGTGTGTGTGTATGAGAGAAGGGAGAGAGGAGAAGCATCTTCATTGACAAAGAAGTAACAATATGAAAAGTGTCCTCTATTATATATGTTTAAGATCCCTGTTTAAGATCTCTAAGATTATAGTTTCTATATCCTGAAGTTAATGCTTTGTAAAGGTCAAACATTTTTTGTTTGTTTGTTACTGTTTTGAGATAGGGTCATGCTATGGACCCTTGACTGGCCTGGAACTGGCTATGTAGCCCAGTCTGGCCTCATACTTGTGATTCTCCTGGCCTCAGCCTGCCAAGTGCTGAGATTACTAGCGTGTGCCATCATGCCTAGCAAAAGCCAAACATTCTTGACAATCTCTTATTATTCATGTTTCCCAGGTTTTCTTTAGTTTTACTTTTTCTTAACTTTATTCTTATTGTGTTATGAGACTTTTATGTTCTTTGGTAGGAGAAATGAAAAGACACCTGGCAAGCCAAATTACTATGAAATATGACTCACAAGGATATTAAAGACCCACAAAATACCTTATATAATATTCGGAGGTGGAAAAAGTATAAATTTAATATTAGAATTGTACCCTGCTTCATATTACAAAACAAATTTAGTCCTAGTCAATTTATAATTTCTAAAAAGAAAATTAGACTTCTAACAGAATAATATCTCTGTTACCCACTATGCAATTGTAATATATTCTGAACTTGTGGACAAGTATACTCTTGGTTTATGTACTATAATTCAGGATTTTGATGAAATGGAATCCACACCATAGCATCTAAAATTAGAACATGAGCACATATTTCTACTTCCTGGAGTGGGCCTAGAAAGTCATTTGGAAAACTAGGCAGCTTTCAGGTTTCTTCTTAACAATGTCAAGCCTGATGTAATTTTTAAGCAAAGAAAATAGAGGCCCAGGGAGATTAAGAGAAGTACTTATGGGAAAAGAATGACTACTCATCTACCCATAAATTTGAATCTTGGTCCCAGTCCATGTCTCTTGACCTCTCTGAGCTCCTGTGAGTACACTAGTACAATAAGACAATACCATCTACCTAGCAGAGCTGTTGTCAGGATCAAATTCAGAAACATTTACGAAGCACTTACTATAGTAGTTTTGATACCTAGTAGATAATCAACCTATATTAATTTTCTTCTTTTTGCCCTTTTATTCTCCCTTCCTCTGTCCTCCATAGACGACCACATTTCTAATTTAATGTCTTTATTTTCTCAAGGACATCTTATTCATGAAACACAGATTTTAATTTTGGTAAGTAATACTAGCTAACATTGATTAACAGCCAGGCCTTCTTCTAGTTTTCTTACATGTATTAACTTACCAGTCCTCACAAGAACCCTAAGAGGTAGGTGCTCTCATTATTATCCCTGTTTAACAGATGGGGACCACTGCAGCACACAGAGATGAAATAACTTGCCCAAAGTGACATGATGATGAGGCTAGGACTTGAAACCAGGTAATCTAACTCTAGCACCCAAACTCATAACCACTTAGCTATCCTACCTCTGCAGGGCATCGTTTCTCATGTTTATTAGACAGAAGGAAAGAACAAGATCTGTCAGGATTCTGAGAGATCTGGTCCACCTTCCTCTGTAGAGCTGAATTGTCCTTAAAGGACAAATCCAACACAGTTATTAAGAGTAGGAAACAAAGCCGGGCACGGTGGCACTCGCCTGTAATCCCAGCAGCTCGGGAGGCGGAGGCAAGAGGATTGCAAGTTCAAGACCAGAGGCAGTCTGCGTAACTTAGAGAGACCCTGTTTCAAAAAAGGAAAAAAAATGGGCTGGGCGTGCAGCTCAGTGGTCCAGCACTTGCAAAGCATGCAAGACGAGGCCCTGGGTTCAACTCCCAGTACCAGGAAGAAAAAAAAAAAAAAAGAAAGAAAGAAAAGAATAGGAAACATATTTCTGGGGATGGTGGTTGGCAAACCATGTAAAGGGAGAAGCAATTACGCTGTGGGATGCCAGGACAAGGGGGACTGATTAATCTGTATTATTGTACTAGACCTGCCAGTAAATGCCAAATACTTGGAGTGCCCTGCATTCACCATGCTGTTTCCTTTGGTGGTGGCAGCATTCCTACCTTTCTTCATCTGACTAACTCTTAGCTATCCCCTTAAGCTGTACTCTGCTATCATCTTCTCCAGGAGACCTTCCCTGACCCCCAGGCTAAGTACTCCTCTCTGGGGTTCCATAGCGCACTGTTCATAAGTTTGTGCAAACATTAGTGGTGATAATAATAATAGCTGCCATGTAGTGCACACCATGTGCCAGGGCATTGTGCTGTGAATACTTGACACATATTATCTCATTTATGTTTTATAACAATCCTAAAGGGTCAATAGTGATAACTTCTTTCTATGGATAAGGACAGTAAAGCTGGGAGATCTTTAATAATTTAGCCAAGATCAATAGAGCCAGTAAGTAGCAGATCTGAGATTTAAACAGATCTTTTTACTTCAATCTCATATCCTTAATAACTATAGTATGTTTATTATACTTTATCGATGTCATCTGCTTTTATCTTTCTCATCAAGAGATTGTTGTTAGGTGCCATAGAGTCAGGTCTCACTCATTGCAACCCTCCATGTACAGCTGAAGGAAACACTCCCCGACACTGTGCCATGCCTGGCACTATTGTCAGTGCTTCTCTGCTGTTCACAGGGTAAAGGACTCTACTGTGTCTTATTCATCTTTTACCCTAAATCCTATCAAAATTGTGTATTAGAGAAGAAAGAAACAATGCATATCAAAATGTGCTTATTTTTGCTAAATGCACTTGGATTTTTAATGTTTTGGAATGAGTTGAATTTGGTATAACTTTTTTTGTCATGATATATTATAAAACTGAAAAAAAATCATATACAGCTATTTCCAGATAGGTGTGATAGACTGAATTGTATTCCTCAAAATATATGTTTTAAAGGCCTAATCCCCATTGTGATCATATTTGGAGATAGGGCCTTTGTTGTTGTTGTTGTTAGGTGCCGTTGAGTTGATGTCCTACTGATAGCAACTGTATGTACAATAGGTGAAACAATATTGTACATTTTATTAGTACAAGTAGTACTTTTCTGCTTGTACAATAGGTGAAACAGTGTTGTTAGTGTTCTCCACTATTCATAGAGGCTATTCATAGGGTTTTCAAAGGCTGATTGCTTTATGGGGGTGGGTTGCCAGGTCCTTTTCCCAAGCCTACAGCACTTCGCGTTCCCAGGCAGTCTCC
The DNA here is from genome assembly GCA_007922755.1 of Pedetes capensis. Taxonomy (NCBI): domain Eukaryota; kingdom Metazoa; phylum Chordata; class Mammalia; order Rodentia; family Pedetidae; genus Pedetes; species Pedetes capensis. Next base: position 43,875 of record VMDO01013947.1, on the reverse strand, counting down.
CATCCATGTACTAACCAGGTCTGACCCTGCTTAGCTTCTGAGATCTAACAGGATTGGATACTACAGTGATAAGGCTGCAAACACAGGAACTTTAGGAAGCAATTAATGTTAAATAAGGTCATAAGGGTGGGGTCCTAATCCAGTAGACTTCCTATCCTTTCTAAGAAGAGGAGAAGGCAACAGAGAGAGATCTCTCATACTATGCATGCATAGAAGAAAGGTTGTGTGAAGAAACTGAAGAGTGGGGCTGTCTATAAACCAGGAAGAGAGCCCTCACCGGAAACTGAATTTGCCAGCACCTTCATCATGGACTCCTACCCTCTAGAACTGTAAATATATGTCTGGTTAAGCTACCCAGTCTGTGTTTTATTTGTTATGGCAGCCCAGGCAGTCTAATATAGTGGGTTATTCTAGATTTTCTTGCTTTAGGATTTAAATCAAATGTTATTTGAAGAAATGTTCATAATCATTTAACATGATAAATATCCCAATATCAGCTCAAGATATGCCATTCTTTGTAGAAACATAGAGAAATTGAGTTGCTTGTTTTTTTAGAGATTCATAGTGATAGCCTCCTCCTGCAAGCTACCTGAGGAACAGCCCAATGTCCTTCCCCTCCCACAACAGGTTTGTTTGGTTTTGTTTTGTTTTTGCAGTACTAGAGGCTTAAACCTATGTCCTTGTACATGCTAAGCAAGTGCTCTACCACTGAGCTGCACCGTTAGCCCTTTTTATATATTTTATTTTGAGACAGGATCTGGCTAAATTGTACAGGCTGCCTCTGGCCTCAAACTCACCATCTGCCTGCCTCAGACTTTCATGTCACTGGCATTACAGGTGTGCAGTGCTCAGTGATTATTACCTATCTCTCTCCCTCTCCCCCTCTCCCTTCCCCTACCCTCTCTTTTTAAGACAGGATTTCACCATATATCCCAGGCTGGCCTTGAACTCACCCTATAGCCCAGGCTGGCCTTAAGCTCAAAGCAATCCTTATGCCTCAGTCTCCCTTATGCCTCAGTCTCCTGAGTGCTGGGATTACAGGTGTATGCCACCACACCTGGCTCATTTTTATCTTTTAAGAGGGCTTGTCAGAGTTTTCTCTGTATTACCTTCCCAGTTAGAAGTCTTTACTGCATTCTTTTCTTCAGAATGAGAATGAAGACAAAGGGCTAAATTAGCTTCATTTATTTCTCTGCTCTCTTCAAGCTGAGTTAAGTGTATAAGGGCTACTCTGATAAATAAGTAAGCCTCTGTTTTAAAGCACAGCAGTACTCTTGTGTCCAGATGAAATTGTGCTGATGAAATTAGGAAGTATAATGACTTGGCCTTCTGATAATTAACTGGCAGTGAATATTCTTCTGTGTTGCTTAAGACCCAACTTTCAACTCACATTTCTTTCATTTAGGTAGCCTTACTAAGCAAAATATAAGATAAGAAGCATGTTAATTTTCTTTTGTCTCTGCATGAAAATGACTTTTTGGCAGACAGTAGCAACTCAGTCATTTTGTTCTCTTTTACTTATCCAAATCATTTGGGGGCTGTGAACGGAAGATAAGGATATTCCTGGACTTTTTTCCTTTTTGTATTGTTCTAATTCCCTTTTCTCTCAGGCCTTGTCTGAGAAGAGATACCCAAGTCTTTTTTTCTTTTTAAACAGTGAAGATATGTTTATTTATGGTAATAGACATGAATATAAATTTTGGTAGAACAAAGCAGCGGCATCTAAACAATGTTCATATCCAATTAAGAAATCCACAGAACAGAAATGAACTTGGAACTGATTGCATCCAAGCCTTTATTCTAACCTATGCTCCACCCATATTCCAGTTTCAGTCTGCTGGCTGCAGCCACTCTCAAATTATTGAATGATAGCTGCCAACTCTACTAATTTTCTGGCAGCGATAGTGACCCTGTTGGGTACTAGGTGGAGTGGGCAGCAGCAGCGCCCTTGTCTTCGGTGATCTGAGTGTTTTCATCTAAGAAGAGCTCAGCTTTCTTTCCCACGGGCCTTCCCATTCCTCCCCTCGACCCCTCATGAATCATCATTATGTATGCTTACAGTGGTTATGGACCACAGTGTTCATCTTGTACTTATATACTCTAGTTTCCTTGACCAATCTTTTTATGTCATTATACTGTATCTCTAGCTAAACTTTGAACCTTTGGAGCACAGACTATGTTTTAAGTTACTTTAAGAGAAAAGATACATATACCCTTCATATTCTGATATGTACTCATTGATAAAATAAAAACATTTCTTTTATACTTTATATTTCTAGAGTCCGACACATAGCAGGAATTCCATAAATATTTTTATGTTAATGATAATCAAATCATCTAGGCTAATTCTCTCAATTTTTACTGTACTGATTCTCTTAGGTTACAAAAATCAAAATACGTGGATTTGAAAGTTTTTTCTCCACAAATTAACTCAAGGGTAGGCTATTTCTTGTGGTCATAAAGTATTGATTAAGGTGAGTGTGTCTCAGGTTGTTGTAGTGGCACTGCGTAGAATCTGAATTAAGTGTTGATTAAGTGACTGTCTCTTTTCTTCTTATGTTATGCTGATCTTTGACTTCCAAATTCATTTATGAACCATTTGGTATTATCAGCTCTCAGGAAACTTCTAGTAGGAGAAGTTGGTGTCTTCTACTCATTTCAGCCTGATCTGATTTCTTACAACCTTACTGTTTTAAAACTTACTTCAGACACACCCATTTGTAAAGAGAGGAGTCATCAATATTTTATAAATTATTACTATAAGCTCTGATTATTCTTTGAATTGCCCTGATTAGAAGAAAGTCTAAGAATGCAGAATGGTGAGAAGAATCTGGTTTCCTTTAAAGAAACCATACCGTGGACACAAGAATAAGCTAGCAAGCCGGGCGCAGTGGTGCATGTCTGTAATCCCAGCAACTTCGAAGGCAGAGGCAGAAGGATCACAAGATTGAGACCAGAGGCAGTCTGCATAATTTAGCAAGACCCTGTCTCAAAAAGGTAAAAAAATGGGCTTGGGGTGCAGCTCAGTGGTACAGCACTTGCAAAGCATGCAAGTGTGAAGCCCTGGGTTCAAAAAAAAAAAAAAAAAGAACTAGCAAGTAGGATGAACAGTAATGGTAGCAGAGTGCCAAAATGATTAAATGTGGATGTATGTGAAAGCATGAAAGGTAATATAAAACCTACAAGAAATGAAAAATCCTCAGATTACTTGAAAATCAGAGACATTGCTCAATTTGGTCAGAATAAGCTCGGTAATACAGACAGACACATTACCAGCTGCCTCTTTACAAAAAAATCTTGCCACTGTTGAGTTGGAAGTTTATCAGATGAACTTCAAGTTCTCTTTTTAGTTCTTTGAATTTAAACTTTTTAAGCTACTACCAGGTGTTTTAGTTGAAACTGTGAGCACAATGGTTGCTGATTGAAGGGGTAGCTTTATTCCTTGCAAAGTGCATGTATATTCTGAGGCGAATGGAGAGTATTAGATACTTTTGTTTCTGTTTATCATTTTTTATCCTTAGCATTCTTTAAGTTCCTTGAGAGCCAACTCTGATGTGTTTATGGCATCAGTAAGCACATCATTAGTGCTCACAAAATATGAAATAGGTAGGACTGTGCACATCTTGCCATCTTTCTAAGGTGCATTTTAATGTTGTTAGGAGAAGTCAATTTGAGTCCAACTCATAGCCACCCTAAGTACAACAGAACAAACTACTCCCTGATTCTGTGTCATGCACATGATCTTTTTTATGTTTAAGCCCATTATTGCAGACACTGTGTCAATCCATCTAGTAGAGGGTCTTCATTTTTTTTCATTTACTGACCACTCTCCCAAACATGTTGTCCTTCTCCAGGGATTGATCCCTCCTGAATACATGTCCAAAATATATGAGACGCAGTCTAGCCATCCTTGCTTCCAAGGAGCACTCTGGATGCTCTTCTTCTAGGACAGATCTTTTGGTTCTTTTGGCAGTCCATGGGATATTCAATATTTGTCTCCAGCACCATAATTCAAAAGCATCAATTCTTCTCCTATCTCCCTTATTCAGTGTCCAGCCTTCACAACTATATGATGGAAGTGAAAATACCAAGACAGGAGTCAAGTGCACCTTCCTCTTTAATGTGACATCTTTACTTTTCAACACTTTAAAGAGGTCTTTTGCAACAGCTTTTCCCAATGCAATGTGTCTTTTGATTTCTTGACTGCTGCTTCTGTGGGTGTTGATCACCAAACCAAGTAAAGCAAAATCTTGGACAACCTCAATCTTTCCTCCATGTATCACGAAGTGGCGTACTGACCAAGTTGAAAGGATTTTTGTTTGTTGATGTTGAGGCACAATCTACACTGAAGGCTGTGTTCTTTGATCTTCGTCAGTAAATGTTTCAAATCCTCTTCACTTTCAGCAAACAGAGTTTGTATCATCTGCAAAATGCAGGTTGTTAATGAGTAAGCACCAATTATGAAGCCACATTCTTCTTCATAAATCCAGTATCTGGGATCATTTGCTCAGCATAAAAATTGAAGAGGTACAGTGAAAGGATACAGCCCTGACACACACCTTTCTCAACTTTAACCCAGGCAATGTTTGCTTGTTCTGTTCAAATGACTGCCTCCTGGTCCATGTACGGATTCCTCATGAGTACAATTAAGTGCTCTGATATTCCTATTCTTTGAAAGGTTATCCATAATTTGTTATGATCCACACAATCAAATGCCTTTTCATAGTCGATAAAACATAGACATCTTTCTGGTATTCTCTGCTTTCAGCTAATATGAATCTGACATCAGCAATCATGTCCCTAGTTCCACAGCCTTTTCTGAATCTGGCTTGATTTTCCAGCAGTTCCCAGTCTATATACTGCTACACTTGCCTTTGAATGATCTTTAACAAAATTTTGCTGTGTGTGATATTAAGGTTAGTGTTTGATAATTTCCACATTCAGTTGGATCCTATTTCTTGGGAATAGACCCAAATATGGATCTCTTCCAGTCAGTTGGTCAGGTAGCTGCTTTTCCAATCTCTTGGCATAAACAAATTAGCACCTTCAGTGCTGCATCTGTTTATTGAAACATCTCTATTGGTATTCTATCAATTCCTGGAGCCTTCAGTTTCACCAGTTCCTTCAAGTCAGCTTCTACTTCTTCCTTCAATACCATTGGTTCCTGATTACATGCAGCCTCTTGAAATAGTTGGTCATCCACCAATTCCTTTGCTATGTTTCTGTGTATTCCTTCCATCTTCTTTGGATGTTTCCTGCGTCATTTAATTCAAGGCTTGAATTTTTTCTTTAATTCCTTCCCTTTAGGTTTTCTATCTCAAGCTCTTTGTACATATCATTATAATATTTGGTTTTGTCTTCTTGAGCTGCTCTTTGAAATGCTCTGTTTAGTTCCTCAACTTTGTCATGTCTTCCTTTTACTTTAGCTACTCAACATTTAAGGACAAGTTTCAGTGTCTCTTTTGACATGTAATTTGATCTTTTTTCCTGTCTTTTTAATGACTTTTTGCTTTCCTTATGAATTATGTCTTTGATATCATGTCACAACTTGTCTGATCTTTGATCGTAAGTGTCTAATGCATCAAACCTCTTCTTTTTTTTTTTTTTTTGTGTGTGTGTGTGTGTGTGGTACTGGGAATTGAAGCCAGGGCCTCGCACGTACATTGCAACAAGTGCTGGACCACTAACCTGTGCCCCCAGCCCTTTTTTTTTTTTTTTTTTTTTTACTTTTTTACTTTTTGAGACAGGGTCTCACTAAGTTACGCAGACTACCTCTGGTCTCGAACTTGCGATCCTCCCACCTCCACTTCCTGAGCCACTGGGAGTACAGGCGTGCACCACCGTGTCTGGTGCTTCAAACTTCTTCTTGAGGTGGTCTCTGAACTCAGTTGGAATATACTCATGTTATACCTTGGTTCTCGTACACTTGATCTAATTTTCTTTAGTTTCGGTTTGAACCTGAATATGAACAGTTGATGGTCTGATCCACAGTCAGCACCTGATCTTGTTCTGACTTCTGATATTGAGCTTTCCCATCATCTCTTTCCACAAATGTATTCAATTTGGTTCCTGTGTGTTCCATCTGGTGACTTTCATGTGTATAGTCACTGTTTATGTAGATGAAAAAATGTATTCATAATGAAAAGGTCATTCGTCTGACAAAATTCTATCATTCGATGTCCAGCATCATTTCTGTCACCAAAGCCATATTTTCTAACTACTGAGCCGTTTTCTTTGCTTCCAACTTTTGCATTCCAGTCACCAGTGATTATCAGTACATCTTGATTGCATGTTCAATCTATTTCAGATTGTAGAAGCTGGTAAAAATCTTCCCTACCTTCATTTGTATCCTTAGTGATGGGTACGTAAATTTGAATAATAGTCATTAACTGGCTTTCCTTGTAGATGTCTGGATATTATTCTATCACTGACAGCATTGTACTTCAGGACAGATTCTGAGATGCCTGTTTTGATGATGAATGCAACCCCATTTCTATTTAATTTTAATTTTTCATTCCTAGCATAGTAGACCAGACGATTGTGCTGCTGTGCTGTTAGGTGCCGTCGAGTCATGTCTGACTCATAACAACCTTTATAGGGTTTTCAATGGCTGATTGTTTGGGGATTGCCACGTCCTTCTCTTGTTTTTTATGGTGCTGGGAATTGAACTCAGGACCTCAAAGACTGCAGAGCTGTGCTCTACCAACTGAGCTAAATCCCAGCCCAACCAGATGATTATCTGATTCAAAATGGCCCATGCCGGTCCATTTTAGCTCACTGATGCCTAGAATGTTGATGTTTATGTGGTCCTGGTCCCTTTTAACAATTTCTAGTTTTTCTAGATTCATACTATGTGAATTCCATGTTCCAATTATTAATGGATATTTACTCTTGTTCCTCTTCATTTTGAGTCATGGCACATCAGTAACAGAAGGTCCCTAGGGCCTTACCCCATTTCTGTCATAAAGGTAGACTCTAATTTGAGGAAGCAACTCTTCCCCATGTGTCTTTTGAGTGCCTTCCAACCTGGGGGGCTCATTTTCCAGCCCTATTTGTGACAGTGCTTCTCTGGTATTCATAGGGTTTTCAGTGGCTACTTGTTTCGAGAGTGGGCCGCCAGGTTCTCCTACCAGTCTATCTTAGTCTGGAAGCTCAGCTGAAACCTGTTGACCTCAGTGACCCTGCTGATGTCTGTAATACCCATAGCATACCTTTAAGAATCACAGCAACATGCCAGCCCCCACAGTACAGCAGACTGACAGACATATATTATCTGGTAAAAATGTTGCTCTCAAATAATGTGCATAATTTAAGAAGTAATATTACCTGCTTTTCTCAAAAGTGGCAACGAGCACTGTACATCCACAAGGCCAGAATGAAAAATCATGGTTAGGAACAAGGAAAGAGAAAGATGACTGTGAGGGAGAAGGAGGAGCAATTAAAAATAATGTGATCTTAGAGGTCTATATGAAAATCAATTCTTTATGCTTATAACTATGTTAACTTGAAGCTAAAATTTACAAATTTAAATTTTACCAACTTACTACATTTTCTGAGATGAAAAGGGGCATTTTTAGATGTCTCTGTTTATTTTGGAGTAAAAGACAAACAATTTGTTTACAAAATTTGCTTCCAGTCATCTTTGCCTATTTTAGTGCTGCATAATCAATGTTGATTGATTTTTAAGATTGTTTGTCAAATACTCAATTTCTTTAAAAAGTTCATATAATGATATATCTTTATATCTGAAAGATTACCAAATAATTATAATTTCTGGAATATATACATTCTAGCATAGTAAAAGGATTTGATTATTCTGTACTATTTGATTCTATTTTGTCATTACACAGAAACTTTTTGGAAGCTTTCTACCAGAAAACTTCTACTTAAATTATTTTTTCAGCTTTTTTATGGTGGCATAAAATATAAAAAAGACTAGAAGAGCTAGCGCAGTGGGATAAGCCTGTTGTCCCAGCAATTTAGGAGGCAGAGGCATGAAGATTACAAATTTGAGGCCAGAGGCAGCCTACACAATTTGATGACAACTGTCTCAAAATAAAAAAGGGGCTGGGAGTGCAGCTCAGAGCACTTACAAAATCTGTGCGAGGCCTTGAGTTAGTCAACCTCCCAGTACCACCAAAAAAAAAAATAAATAAATAATAATAATAATAATAAAAAATAAAAATTTAGAAGGTGAAGATTATGGCTACCTGTATGGCCTTGAACACTGTACAGTACTTGGCCTCTGGATAACTACCTATTTGTCCTTGAACAAAGTATTTATATCCTCTTGGCCACAATTTCTAAAACTGTAAAATGAGGTTGCAGTACTGGATGATAGGGTCCAAAGTCTTTAATATGCTTTTTTTCTTTTTCTTTTTCTTTTTTCTTTTCTTTTTCTTTTTCTTTTTTTTTTTTTTTTTTTACTTTGAGACAGGGTTTCACTAAGTTGTCAGACTGCCTCTGGCCTCAAATTTGTGATCTCCTACCTCACCCTCCTGAGTTGTTGGGATGTAGGAGTGCGTCATCATACCCAGTTCTCAGTATTCTTCTATTATTTATTCTTCTATTATTCTTCTATTATTGAAAAAACTCCTACATTTGGATCTAACATAGAAAGATCTAAGTATAATGTTAAGTCCTTTCCAGAAGTTTCTGGAATAATATTTTAATCTTCTTCTCATTCCCATTGCCCTGGAGTATTGCTGTCCATGTAACATGTACATAATAAACATTTTTTGAATGAATAGAGCCATAAGATTACCCTCATTTGTCCAAAAAAGGAAAAAAACACTTTTGTTATCTGTCTGTCCCTATAAACAACTGGTATATGTATTAGTCAGCTGTTGTTGCTGCAGCAGAAAAACCAACCTAAACACACTTATGGAGGTCAAAGTTTATTGGATGTTCATGGTTACAGTCAGTCCATAATGGCAACAGGACAAGCATGGCAGCAGGGGAGCCAGGGCCTGTGGTTAGTGACCTCATGGCATCGTAGGTCCAAAGGCAAAGAGTGACCTGGGCTGCAGGTTCAAAGTAAAAACCTCCAGAGGACCACTCCCAAGGAGCTATTTCTACCAATGTCCTGCCCCAGGGTGCTACTTCCATCGAGCAAGAATTCCACCTCCAAAAGTTTCACAATCTCCCAAGACAGTGCCATCACGTGGGGACCAAACATTAAAGCCCACGATCTTTGTTGTTCGGGTGCCATTGAGTCAGGTCCAACTCATAGCAACTCTCATAAGGTTTTGAATGGCTGATTGTTTCATGATTGCTTCAAGAGTGGATTGCCATATCCTTCTCCCATTTCTGCAGTGCTGGGAATTGAACCGAGGTCCTCAGAGAGTGCAGAGAAACACTATACCAAGTGAGCTATACTCTAGTTCACATGATCTTTAGGGGACATTTTATATTCAGACTATGACAGTATAATTAGAAATAGCCCATGTCTACTACCCAACAGATAGTTGATATTCTACAAGTCTTTGTTGTTTACACAATGGATGGAAATTCCTTTCTCCTTACTACAATACTATGGAAAACCTTTTGTTAATACCATTTTCAAGTGAGAAACCCAAGACTTTAGGGGATGATATAACTTGTAAGGTTCTGCAGCTCATACGAAATGAAGCCAGAGCTTTCTGATAATAAAACTCAGCATTTAAATAAACTTATACTTACACTGGGGTGGGGTTTACCTCTGTTGGCAGAGTGCTGGTCTCACTTTGTGAGGACCAGCAAATACCCACCACAATCACCTCAGCACCGCAAAAATAAGAGAAGGATGTGATAGTCCACTCTCGAAACAATCCTGAAACAATCAGCTATTGAAAACATTTTGAGAGTTGCTATAAATAGGACACGACTCTATGGCACCTAACAAAAACAACTTACTCTAAAATGTAAATGACGTAATTATTCTCAGAGAAAGGTGCCAATGTGGGAAGACAAGGTGAGAATAAGATGGTGGCAAATACCTGAGGTGGAAGATGATCAGATACTGGAGAGAGACAGGGATTCAGAAGCAATCTTATCACCTTCCTTGAGTTGTGCCCAATCCAATCATTGTTGTTGTTGTCAGGTGCCGTTGAGTAGAGTCTGATTCATAGCAACCCTTTATACAATAGAACAAAACACTGCCCAACACTGTGCTATGCCTGGCACAATGTCAGTGCTTCTCTGCTATTCATAGGATTTTCAATGGTTGGTTGTTTTGGGATTGCTTCAGGAGTGGGTGGCCAGGTCCTTCTCCCAGTTTTGTGGTGCTAGGGATCAAACCCAGGGCCTCAGAGTGCAAAGAGCAGCACTCTATCAACTAGGCTAAACCAGCTGGTGATTACTTAAAATATTTAGCAATTTTCTTTTCAAGAAGATGGGGTATCAATATGGGGAAAAATATCTTTTTTGGTCAGGAAGCAAATGTATTGATTGTAGAAAAAAAGCACTGGATGGGAATTAGGACACCTAGATAATAATGGTAACACCTACAACCTGTGGGACCTTACATTCTTCATTAGGCCTATCTGAGCTATTGGTTCCATGTCCTTAGTGTAGGCATATTAGTCTAAATCTGTGACGTTTTACAGGTTCATAGAGGAACTTTAGGAGCTAGTCAGGGTTGAGCTTGGGGAGGCCCTAGAGGGGCAAAAAAAAGATTGGCTATGGCCAAGAGGAGCCTCCAGAAGTCCAGGGGAAGTTATGGTCTGTGCCAAGCCAAGGTTAATCCCCAGGAATGCCTGTGGTGATATAATGGATGACTCCCTTTAGGCACAGGTTCAAATCTTGATGGTCTATGGGGTGACTCACTCCTGACCTCTACTTATCAAATAGTTGAAATGTCAAGTATTCTCTAAAGATTATTTAAATAGAAATGTAAGTTCATTTAAAAGCACTAGTAGTCAACCTTTAGTAGAGCATTTACTATGTGCAATTATCACTCTAAGAACTATATATATGTATAAGCATCTAACCATCACATCACTATGACATGTTACCACGATTTTACAGATGAAAAACTGGGCCCTGAGAGTAGCTGAGCAGATTGCTCAAGGTCACACAGCTGAGAAGTTACAGAGCTGGGATTTGAACTTAGGCAGTCTGACTCTAGTATCTGCACTCTTGTACTCTTTTCTGTATGGTGTCTTTAAATACAAAAATCCTAAGAAAGATTTAAAGAAAAACCCTTTGTGTAAGAGTGTTGGTGGTATATGCAGAAAAATGATTTATAAATAATTGAATGGCTTCAGGGAAGGAGGTTGTTTTATTTTGTTTTAAGTCAGGATCTCTCTATGTAGCCTAGGCTGGCCTGGATCTCATGATCCTTCGCCTCTGCCTCAGCATGCATCACTACAACAGGCCTAACTGAACTTATAAAATGCTGTTCTGGACTATGCTAACTACCTCTAGCAGCTCCCAAATAACTCTGAATTTTAGATTCCTGGAGAAAGAATCCGAGTGGCCCAGATGTTTGGCTCCGGATCACTCAGCCAGCATGGAGGAGACTGAGGGTCACATAGAAGTGGCAGCTGCTACTCACCTAATGATCTCAGTAGCGAGAGGGAGATGGTATTTCCAGGGAAAGGGGAATCATTATCAGGGAGATCTCAAGCAAATACCCACCACAATCACCAATGGCTAAGTCTGGGCTGACTTTAGGGTATTCAGTGATTTTTTCACTGAATCTCAAACATGAAGCTTATGGCTCTGTTATGTCAGAGATTTATGAAGAAATTATGAAGATCACAAACCAGATGACTTATCCTTTTGTTTCAAAAGTAAAATAGCCTATTTGTTAGTATCTAATTCAATTTAGGGCTGGGATTTAGCTCAGTTCGTAGAGCGCTGCGCTGCAGTCTCTGAGGCCCCAAGTTCAATTCCCAGCACCGCAAAAATGGGAGAAGGACCTGGCAATCCACTCCCAAAGCAATCCCGAAACAGCCATTGAAAACCCTATGAGGGTCGCTACGAGTCGGATACTGACTCAACGGCACCTAACAACAACAACAATTCAATTTAAGTGAGCTGCAGTTTAGCTCAATTGATAGAGTGCTGCCCTGTACTTTCTGAGGACCCAGGTTCGATCCCCAGCACTAGAAAAATGGGAGAAGGATGTGGCAGTCCACTCCCAAAAACAATCCTGAAACAATCAGCCATTAAAACCCCATGAAGGTCACTATGAGTCAGACAGGACTTGAAGGCACCTAACAACAACAACAACAACAACAATGCAATTTAAAATATATGCTTTTTAATCCTGCACTTTCACTTCTGGGGGTATGTCCTACAGAAATGCTCCCACATGTGCGTGCATATATATATATATATATATATATATATATATATATATATATATGGAGAGAGAGAGAGAGAGAGAGAGAGAGAGAGAGAGAGAGAGAAGGATCCAGCAACCCACTCCCAAAAAATAATCAGCCATTGAAAACCCTATGAATAGCAGAGAATCACTGACATAAGTTGGACACCAACTTGACAGCACCTAACAAGAACAACATATGTACCCTGTGCCACAATGAACATACACATGTTCATTGCAGCATTGTTTATGATCACAGTAAGTACAAAATCACCTACATATTCATTAGTGGGGTCTGAAGAACATTGTCATATATCATTACTACGGATAAGTATCCATCACTAAAAACTTAGGTAGTTCAACATACAGTGACCCAGAAATTGTCAACTATAAGTAAATAAAACAAGATGTAGTACCATATAACTACAGTATTACCACTCTGGCTTCTGTTCTCCTCTGATATCGGAAGGTAACCAGGGTCAGGCCTTGTTAGTACTTGGATGGGAGACCACCTGGGAATACCAGGTACTGTAGGTTTGGGAGAAGGACCCAGCAGCCCACTCATGAAACAGTCAGCCCTAGAAAACCCTATGAATATCAGAGAAGCACTGTCAAACATAGTGCTAGGCATGGCACAGTATTAGATAGTGTTTCATTCTGTTGTACATAGGGTCACTATGATTCAGACCCAACTCAACAGCACCTATAACAACAACAATAGTACTGAATGTGTAGTACAGACACATTTAATGGGAAAATGCATAGCATTTGTAATATGCTTATAAACGTACATTAAAAACATATAACAAAAATCTGAAGAAAAATTGTTAAAGTATAAGTGAGATAACTTCTGGATAAAAGAATAGGATTGTTGTTATTGTTATTAGGTGCTGTCAAGTTGGTGTCCAACTCATAGCAGCCCCTGTGTACAACAGGTAAAACACTATCATCAGTGCTTCTCTGCTATTCATAGGGTGTTCAATCCAGATTGCTTCTGGGGAGTGGGCTGCAGTGTCCTTCTCCCAAGCCTATAGCACCTGGTATTCTCAGGCAGTCTCCTATCCAAGTACTAACCAGGTCTGACCCTGCTTAGCTTCTGAGATCTGATGGGATCTCCCGCCACAGTGGTAGGCTGCAGGCCGAAGAATAGGATAGAGGATGGTTAACCCAGTAGCATTCAGGGAAGATAGCAGTACCTCTCTGTCCAAAGAAATTTTTTTTGCATTGTGCTGAGTATTAAACTCAGGGCTTTGAGAATGCCAGGTAAGCACTCTACCATTGAGCTACATCCCTAGCCCTTGGTGTTTTGAAACAGCATCTCACTGGGTAGATCAGTCTTGCTTTAAACTTGCTATATTGACCAGGCTGGCCTCGAACTTACACTGATCCTCCTGCTTCAGTCTCCTGAATACTGGGATTATAGACGTGTGCCATCATGCTCAGCTTTCACCTATTATGCTTTGAGTACTTAATAACTACCTGTGGTTAGTAGCTATCTTATTGAACAGCTTAGCTTTAAATACTTTTATATTGTTTTAATTTTTTACAATAAGAGTGTGCTCTCATTGGATTTGTAGGATACATTTTTAAGTAGACTGTTCAGTAGATAAGACATTTTTAAAAGACAAGTTTTAACTTCACCTTTCAATCTTACACCACCTTTCCATGAAAAAGAAATTTGGATGGCACAATTATTTCACTTGAAATAAACATTCACGAATTTTCATCCCAGTGAATATACATTAAGTCCATGAGATGGTTAATTTTGATTGTCAACTTGACTAGATTGAGAAATGCCTAAATTAGTAAAGCACACCTCTGTTTGTCTGTGAGGGGTTCCCAGAGACAGTTAACTTTCGAGGCTTCTGACCTAATGAATAGTCTAATCCATTGATGGATTCAAAATTTGAATAGACTATAGGGAAGTCATGGAACTATAGAAAATGGAGCCTGGTTAGAAGAAGTAGGCACTAGGATGTATCTGTTCTGGTTTGGATCTAAATGTCCCCCAAAGGTTATGTGTTTGAATATTTGGTCCTCAGCAGGTAGTGCTGTTTGTAGAGGCTATGGGAACTTTGGGAGGTGGAATTCTATCTTTGTGGAAGCAGCTCCCTGGGACCTTGTCTTTGGATTTTTTATCCAGACCCTTGGCTCTGTTCTCTTTCTGCTTCCTAATCAGGCAGATGTAAGGTCATCTGCGATGAGCCCTGCCATGCCTACCCTGCTGCCACACCTTCTGTCTTTATCATCCAACTCTAAGCCCCCAATAAATATCTCTTCCTCCATAAGTTTGCTTCAGTTGGTTTCTCTGCTACAATGACAATGAGCTCACTAATACAGTGTCCTTGAGAGTTTAGGCTTTGCTGTACTTTCTGCCAAGAGTTGAACAGCTCAGCTCTGCCATTCCCTTTCCACCATGATGGACTGAAACCTCTGAAACTGTGATCTAAAATAAATCCTTCCTCCCTGAAGTTGTCTACATCAGATATTTTGTCACAACAACACAAAATTAATTAACATAGTCCATATGAGGATTAATGGGAGAAGGACCCAGCAACCCACTCCCAAAAATCAATCTGTCATTGAAAATCCTATGAATAGCAGAGAAGCTCTTGACAACAGTGTTTCACCTGTTGTACGTAGGGTTGCTATGAGTTGGACATTGAATCCAGGGCCTTGTACATGCTAAGCAAGGTCTCTATACCCCTGAGATACATCCCCAGCCAAACTCTGTAAGTATTCTAAAATTCATTGAATCACATGCTTAACATTTGTGATATTTAAATTGTATCTCAATAAAGCTCTTTTTTAAAAGAAAAAATAGCCTTCACTGACTCTTCACAATTTTTAAACCTAGATTTTTAATTTCAAAGTAATTTTTAACATAGTAACAAGAGTATTTTGTAAGATCTAATTATTTAAAAGTATATTTAGAAAGGTCAACCCTCCACTTAATGCTCAAGTTATATGTTCTTTCCTCTTCTGAATAATATTTCTTATAGAGACTCCCTGATATTTGTTGCCCCTGAAGATGGTAATTATCAGTAGAATAACGGATAATTATGTTGACGAAGGATTGATGGATTAATGATGTTCCCATGCCCACTTCAAAGCTGCCATAAAGCACATACAAGTATACCTATGTATGTGTATATTATGCATGTATATGCAAGTGTATCATTGTGTTCACTGGAAATTGGTGTATATACTGCTTTTTGTTTTATATTTTTAAAAAACATTTCTCTATTTTTGGTATCCTGAAAACCTAGCAAGATAAGGATAGTGAGAGGCCTGGGCTGAGTATAAATATATGCACATATCTATATATACACATATATACATATGCACACATACATGTATATATACCTACACACATGTTCATAGTTATATGTGTGTGTTTATGTTTCTTTTCATCCTTTGCCTTTCTTTCACTTTCTGCTATTTCTTCTCAGTAATTCCATATAATTTATAGTTTGCTTTGGAATGATAAATGAGCTATCCCAATTTCCCTTCTTATATTACCTTTTACATCAGACACATTTCATTCATGATTTGATTTTTAAAAATTTTAAAAATTTATTTCTAATATATCTTTGTCTCAACTTTATTTTCTTATGAGTCTTAACCCCACCTGCACCTTCAGAAATACTGTTTATATATACTTTCCTGTTAATTTGGGGGGTGTTCTTGTATAGGAGAGGAAGGATATTCTATAAGTACCTTAAAAGCTTTTTTTTTTTTTTTTTTTTTGCAGTAATGGAGATTAAACCCAGGGTCTCACATTTGTATGCTTTGCAAGTGCTGGACCACTGAGCTGCACCCTCAGCCCATTTTTTTTTTACTTTTGAGACAAGGTCTCGGTAAATTACGCAGACTGCCTATGGTCTTGAATTTGTAGTCCTCCTGCCTCTGCCTCCCAAGTCACTGGGATTACAGGCATGCATCACCATGCATGGCTCTAAAAGCATTTTTAATAGAGAATTATGAAAAGGGCAATTAATATATACATTAAACTTGAGACTGATGGAGATTTGGGAAGTCTTTTGTCACCATCCCATATCATCCCAGATTAGGATGAAGAGTCTTCTTTTACCTATGCCCTGTCAGAGCCCTGCTGCAGTACCCCATCTGATGTTCTGTTAGTTCCTTCCCCAGATCGAGGCATTGCAATTGTTTTGCTCTCTCACTGTGCTCCTTTGTGAGTGGTGGCTGTCAAGCACACTGGGGGAAAAGAATTTTTTTTTTTGGAATTTCCAGTTCTCTTACAACTTCACTTTTTTGGATTCCTTTAAATACTATTTGTGCTTAAGAGGCATTGTGTAATACTTCACCCTCATAGTACCCAGTACCAGCTCTCTCATCCCTATAGGACATAATCATTCATTGTAGGCACAAGAAAGTCTCAGGGCTATTCCCACCATGTGTAAGGATAGGCGAAATTAAGCTGTAGTGACAAATGGCCCTAAAATGTCAATGGCTACAAAATGGAAGTTTCCTTATTCATGTGTCATGTCCATGTCAACTTTAAGACTAAGGCAGATGAAGCAGTCTCCATTTGGAACAGAAAAGAGAGCAGATGCACCATAAGGCATCTCATAAAGTCTGCTTAGAAATGACATTTCCCCCTTCCATATCCTTGGCAAAAGAAGTTCACATGTCCAGGATGGAGATGTATGATTCTCCCATTGGGGTGGACGTGGTGGTTGTAGTAGACATCTGCCTATTTGCCAAAAAGGTATATAATCTTTTATCCACCTCTTGCCATTTTTTTTCCCTCTAAATTGTTCCAGTGTCACTCCCTTCCTTCTGGTTCTTCATAAGATCAGCAAATTAAAGATCACTATTGTTCTAGCCCTGTGGCACCCCATCCCGTCAAACCTCAGAAGGTCAGGCCTGGTTAGTACTTGGGTGGGAGACTGCCAGGGAACACCAGGTGCTGTAGGCTTGGGAGATGGCCCCGGCAACCCACTCCCAAAAATCAATCTGCCATTGAAAACCCTATGAACAGCAGAAAAGCACTGACAATAGTGTTTCGCCTGTTACACGTAGGGTCTCTATGAGTCGGAGACCAACTCGATGGCACCTAACAACAACAACAACATTGCTCTAGGGAGAGGCCTCTCCCCATGACCTCTCCCCATCTACCCATGTTCTTCCTATCTGAACATTTAGCTGCCAAATTTGTGAACTAGAGAAAGCATGGGGTCAAAGGCCAGACTGGCTTTGCTAGGACTCTCAGAGTGTCATGAGGCAAATAGCTTAATTCCCCTACACCTAAGTTTCTCCACTAATCTTAATGATTTCCTTCTTATCAGGTTGTTGAAGATAATAAATAAAATAATCTAGATAAATAAAGCATTTAGCCCACAGAGGGACATATGTTCCCACATTCCCTCCCATATCCAATGAGTTCTTAAACTGGCTTCATAGATACTCCAAAGAAATCTATGGGTTGAAATTAGGCGTCCATGAACTTGGGTAGACCAATAATTACATATTTACTTTCAGAATAAGGGTTTCCTTCATAATCGTATTTGTATGTTTAAAAGCATTATTCTGATTAGAATTGCAGGTCTTCACCAGGCTACTAAGTGTCCACAATATCACAGAGATTAAGAATAGAACCCCTGTGTCTGGTGACAAACCACAATTATTTCTATTACACAAAGAAAATTGTTTCTTTAGGGAGTCTGTGGGGTTTGATAAATAGCAGGTAAATTGCATGTCACCTCAGCAAAAAGTCTTTTAATCAAAAATCTAGCCCTATTGCTTACTAGCTGTAAGACCCTGGACAAATCAATGAACATAGCTGAGCTTCCATTTTCTCATCTGTAATACAGAGTTAATAGCTAAACTTAGTGAAAATTAAATGAGGAGATGCTATATTAAAAATCATAATATCTGAGACATAGTAGGTTATGAATTATGTTTTAACCTGTACATTGAATACCTGCTTGTGACTTCGGTTATCTATGGTTTAAACACGCTGGGGAATCACTGTACCTTTGTACATGAAAAAACCTGATAAAACATTTTGGAGGACCTTTAGGATTTATTGGAAAAGACCTGGTAAAACATTTTGGAGAACACTTAGGATTATTTTTGTGTCTCTAGATACCTAGATTGTTTGGAAGCAGTTTCAGCCATCTAATTTAAAGCATTTCACTATATAGCCTCTGTGCTAACACTCTTTGTCATAGGAAACAGATCTTTGCCCTTTTATTCCCACTTTAACTTCATGTCTTACAGCATCGGACACATTTTGCAGTCTAAATAGAGACTGCCAAGGTTCCCTCCTCAGTCCATCACCACCTCTTGTTATTTAGTTAGAGAGGTCTTTGCAGAATGACATTTCCCTCCTGTAGTGTTCATGGTGGCCCTTTTAACATGCTGCCTTTGCATCTCTTCTAATCCCTCCTTGCTTTCTATAGGAGAGAAAACTCAAATAAGGCCTCTCATGGAGCAATTCAGAACTCACAGAGCTTTAGCAATAGGCACTAGGCCCAACACTAAACCGGTGATAATTCAGATCCTCCTTATTTTTGACCAATCTCCAATATTCACAGGTAAAAATCTGTTTGTCTTCCTTTACTATCACACATCATTCCCACTACCCCTTCTGAAACCAAAGTATGTATGCCAACTCCAATTCACCCAATATTTTTAGCTTTCTCATGTTCTAATTTAGCTCAGCAGCATTTTCTGGTATACGATGTGGTTGTCACTGGACTGTCATTTCTACCGTATGGTTGTGCCTGAAGCAGTTTCATAGCTAAACAATGAACCCTGCTAGAGAGGGGTTTGTAATGAAAATGGAAACACGAACGTGCTCTTTGTAATCAGTTCTTTAATCCTCCACCTGCCATGCCATGGAGACAACTCATAATTATCAGAGCAGAGAACTGAACTCTTGTACCATGGCAGAAAGAATGAGCTCTATGGGAGGGTGAGTGACAGAATCTACTCTCCAGTGGGGCAGGGGACAGATATTTTGGAAAACTTTGACACCGAATCTGATGTATTTGCATAACCTTTTCATGTATAACCGTGCTATAGTCAAAGAGGAGGTTTTGGTTTTCTTCATTAAAAGCTTATTAAATGAAGAAATAGGACAGTGGTTTTGCTTCAGTAGATGAGGGTCAGAGAGGCGGGTCTGATCTCCTCAGGATATTAATGTCTGCCTTCAGCCTGGGGAAATGAGCCGTCACTTGAGTTAGAGGTAGCTTTATGTGCTTATCACTAGGGATTCCATATGTCCAGGGAGCTGCAACAGTAAAAAAAATGGTAGAGCTCAGTGGTAGAGTGCAGAGGGCTCTCATTGGAATTCATGTCAGGAAGCTCAGCTCAGCCTGCCTAGAGCAAGTCTGTTTAATGCTGATCAGCTGTCCATGTGATAAACTGAATTGATACGGGCATTCCCTCCAAGGGTTGCCCTGACAGTGACAGCCACAGCACCCAGATGTCTTGTTAGGCTTTTTTGGTAGTCTAGGTATTTTTAACCCCTTTTGTGATACCCCAGCCTAAAAAGTACTCTTACAGACCTGGATAAGGATGCCTAGCTAGGCTTTCTCTCTTCTCTGACAGAAAAGAGTCCAGCTCACCTATTTCCAGAAACCAGATACTATTGGGTAGCTACATTTCCCACTCATCATAATATACATCTGGTTGACCTATAGGATAATTATGGTGTCAGATTTGTGTCTGAGATATTCCAGATAATGAAGTTTTTAAAATGTTCTTAAAAGTAGTAAGTTTCCTGGCTTGGTTATGCTTTACTAATGCTTTACTAAAGTAGTTTCATAGGTTTGCTCATTTATCACTAAGCAGAACTTTATTATGTTCATACATAAAGAGAAATGTAATACAAATTTCTTTTTGGTTGGCTAATTTCTGGTGATGAATATGATAATTTCTTGCTGAGTCCCAACATCCCTCTGTTCTTTTAAATATGACTACCACCACGTATAAGAGCTCATCTCTGTGTAGAGGTTTAGCAGGTATGGAGAGAATTAATTACAGAATGTATCAATGCAGGGCTTTCTTTTTAGAAAGAAATCAAAGTAGGGAAGGAATGGACACAAGTCTTTGTGTTAAGCTGTGATTATTTAAAAATTATATCTTAAACCGGGCGCAGTGGCACACACCTGTAATCCCAGCATCTTGGGAGGTGGAGGCGGGAGTATCGCAGGTTCAAGACCAGATGTAGTCTGTACAATTTAGCGAGACCCAGTCTCAAAAAGTAAAAAAATGAACTGGAGATGCAGCTCAGTGGTCCAACACTTGCAAAGCATGCAGGCGCGAGGCCCTGAGTTCAACCCCCAGTACCAAAAAATTAAAAAAAAAAATTATATCTTAAAGCCAGATGTGGTGGTACACACATATAATCCCAGCCTTTGGGAGGCTGAGACAAAAGATCCCACGTTCAAGGCCAGCCAAGGCTACAGAGCAAGACCCCATCTCAAAAAAAGGAAATTAAAACTAAAATCAAAATGAAAACTTACATTTTAGCAAAACTACTAGAATTTAAATTTGTGGGAGGCAAGTGTTCTAAATTTAGTATTTCTGAAGTATGTTTTAGGAATTCTTTTCTTCTCATCTGCTGCTCCCCATCTCTCTCCAGGGGCTACTGTTGTTGCTGGTGTCATCGGGTTGGTTCCTACTTGTAGCCGCCCTAGGTACAATAGAATGAAGCACTACCTGATGCTGCCATGACCAGCACTATTGCCAGTACTTCTTTGCTATTCATAGAGTTTTCAGTAGCTGATTGTTTTGGGAATGGGCTGCCAGGTCCTTCTCCCAAGCCTACAGCACTCGGTATTCCCATATGGTCTCCTATCCAAGTACTAACCAGGCCTGACCCAGCTTAGTTTCTGAGATATGACAAGATCGGATGCTATGAGGAGAGAGACAAAACAGAAACAAGCAAAATTGCTAGTGTGTCAGATGACTGTAAGCACCATCAAAGGAAAAAGTGCAGGAATCAGGGATAGGTAGTTCCGATAGGGGTCAATGGTGTGGTAATAGTGATTCCTGTTGTGAATGGAGTGGTCAGGAAGCTCACAGAGGTACTCTTTTGAAGCTACTTGAAGGGGGTGAATCACTAAGCCTTGTAGATATGTAAGGGAAATACAGTACAGAGAAAAGGGCAAAGGCCCTGGGGCTTGGCATGTTTAAGAAATAACAAGGAAGCTAATGTAAACAGGAGAGTGGGGGTAAAGTAGAGGGAATGAAGTCAGTGAGGTAAAGGGATAGGGAAATTGTGGCAGATTATATGGGATTTTGGAGTTCCTCAGATGTGCTTTGGCTTTTACCGGGGAATGAGATGGAGGATTTAGAGCAGAGAAGCAATGAACCTGATGGTGTCATCTTCCTGCTTGACTCACTCTGTTACTATATTACTAGTCACTTCTGAAAGTATCTTTTACTCCTCCTCCATATTCAGTCACACAGTAATACAGTGGTCTCATAGTAATACAGTGGTCTCCCTTCATCTACATTTTTGCTTTCTGATGTTTCAATTACCTAAGGTCAACCATAGGCCAAAAATATTCAATGAAAAATTTCAGAAATAAATAAGTTTAAAGTTGTACACCCTTCTGAGTAGCGTGATGAAATATTGTGCTGTCCCACTTCATCTCAACCAGGATGTGAATCATCCCTTTGTCCAGCATCTTCACACTGTGTAAGCTCCTGTTTGGTAGTCACTTAGTAGCTAGCTGTCTCAGGTGTCAGATTGATGGTCCTGGTATGAGTACCACAGTGCATGTATTCAAATAACCTTTATTTTTCTTAATAATGGCCCAAATCTTAGGGACTCAGGAGACTGAGGCAGAAGAATCTGGAATTTAAGGCCAAAAGCAACCCATACAATTTAGCAAGACCCTGTCTCAAAAAAACTAAAAAAGAGGCTGTGGGTACAATTCAATTGTAGAGCAAATAAGTTGACAATTACAGTGTGTCAAAAAGAAGCCTCAGCCAGGCGTGGTGGTGTACGCCTGTATTCCCAGCACTTTAAAGGCTGAGGCAGTAGGATCACGAGTTTGAGTCTTGCCTAGGGCATAGCCAGTTTGAGGTCACACTGGGCTACATGGCAAGACACTGTCTCAAAAACAAAACAAAACAAAACAAAAAAACCAAGGGGAGCAGGGGAGTTGTAAAGTGCTTCCTTTAAGTATCATCTCCATATCACAAAAAGGGTGAATTTAGTCCAGTAAGATATTTTGAGAGAAAAGGAGACCATAATCCTATAATTGTTATCATAGTATGTTATTATAATCATTCTATTTTATTATTGGTTATTATTATTAGTCTCTTACTATCCAAAATTTGTGAATTACGTTTATCATAAGTATGTTGTTGTTGTTGTTGCTGTTGTTGTTGTTGTTGTTGTTGTTGTTAGGTACCATCAAGTCAATTCTGACTCATAGTGACCCTCATGGGTTTTCAATGGCTGATTGCTTCAGGAGTGGATTGCCATGTCCCTCTCTCACTTTTGTGGTGCTGGGGATCAAACCTGGGTCCTCAGAGAGTGCAGAGCAAGTGCTCTACCAGCTGAGCTAAACCCCAACCCCAAGTATGTTTATAGACTGGGGAAACCACAGTATTTATAGAGTTTTTTTACCATCCATGGTTTCAAGTATCCATTAGTGGTGTTAAAACAGTTCTCCCCCTAATAAGAGGGGCTACTGTACTACAATTTTTCCATCAAACTATCTTATGTCACTCATTCTCTATCTCTATTATCATTTTAGAGACTACATTCTAATGATACCACTCCTAAATTACTAGAGAGGTGGAAACAACTTTGTGATAGTTATGGAATAGCAAATTGTGCTGTAAAACTAGGAATAAACTTCTTGCAAAACTATTTTATAGAATAAATTTCCTCATAAAGTCATCAGCTCTTTGTCATTGGAAATACTCAAGCAAAATTTTAATGGCATCCTGAGTGGGAACTTGAACAAGGGTTCTCTGAGATCATGTTGCAGTACCCAGATCTTCTTGACAGTCACCTTTGCCCATTCTGTGCATCCTGAATTATACTGGTATATTTCATTTCTTAAAATACTGATTTCTGTTTCTTCTCCTAGTACTGGGAGATTGAACCCAGGGCCTTGTGCAAGCTAGACAAGTGCTGCACCACTAAGCTGTATCTACAGCTCTTTTTTTTTTTTATTATTGTTTGTTGTTGTTGCCATTGTTTTTAAGATAGTGTCTCGCTAAGTTCCTCAGCCTATCTCTGGCCTCAGACTTCCAATCCTCCTGTCTTATCCTCCTGGGTTTCTGGAATTCTAGGTGTGCACCAGAATGTTTAGCTTTTAAAATACCCATTTCATCCAAGTATCTTCATATTGCCCAGCAATCCCTTCATGGTTCCACATTATGATTTAGAAAAAACCTGAAATGATTTAGAAAAACCTTACAATATTCCAGACTCTCTTCAGTCCATGAAATCAGCCTCATCTGTGCTTCTCTCTATGAGATGAGCTGACTTACTGTCCAGCAAGCATCCCATTCTTACCTCCAAATCTCAATCTTTGCTTATACTGTGCCAACAACTTTAAAAAGCTTAAATATGAAAAAAACAACAAATTACTATTAAAAAGTTTATAATCTTGGCAGCTTACCCTCCCTATCTGCCCTCTTTATTTCCTTCTCCTTCTTAGTCTTTCCTTCTTTCCCTACAAAAATCAACTCATGCTATTCATTCATTCAACAAATACTGAGAGTCTTCTCTGTATGAGGCACTGATCACTGATCTAGGAACTTGAGATGCAATAATAATAATTAAAAAACACAAAAGTCCTAGCCCTCATGGAATTTACATGCTTAAATTTTGTTTTTATACTTATATATCACAGACAACTTTTCAAGTCTGTAGAGGTACATCTGCCACATTCCTTTTGATTGCTACTTTTTATTGTACTGCACTAATGGAGATTCAGATTGTTTCCAATTTTTTGCTGTTACCACACTATGTAATGTATACTATTGAAAACAGACATGTTTATGTGTGTGTGTAAAATCTTGCTATTATATAATAGCATATCTTAGGTCAAGGGCTATCGAACTTTTTTTTGTCAGATGCTATATTTTCAGTTACCATTAAGTTGTACCAATTTAGCCGGGCGTGGTGGCTCATGCCTGTAATCCCAGCGGCTGGGGAGGAGGAGGTAGGAGGATCGCAAGTTCAAGACCAGAGACAGTCAGTGTAACTTAGCAAGACCCTGTCTCAGAAAATAATAAAATCTACAAAATGGGCTGGGGGTGCAGCTCAGTGGTCCAGGCCCTGGGTTCAACCCCTAGTACCGCAAAAAAAAAAAAAAAAAAAAAAATAGTTGTACCAATTTAAAATGTAATAGTGAATCAGGCAAAAATTTCCATGTTCATGGTTGCCTTCAAGGATCAGTCTGTTCAAATGTATAATAAGGTATAGGAAGTAGTGATAACTGGAGAGCTGATGAGCATGATTCCAAAGGCCTTCAAATTCAATTTACTTTTGAAAATACAGATTGCCAAATATGTCTGAGGGCTTCCCTTGTGTCTTGGAGTATCACTCAGACCTTGTATTACTTATCTCATTGCTAAGATAAAATACTTGACGGAAATGACCTAAGGAAAGAAATATGTCTTTTGTTTCACAGTTTGAGAGTTTTAGAGTTTTTCAGTTCATCATGGCAGAGAAGGCATGGAGAGTAGGCAGTAGGAGTGTGTGGTATGTGATAGCTATTCACATCATGGCAGTCAAGGAAGCAGAGGGAGCTTACAGGAAGCATGGGCTGGGTGTTACCTTCAAAGGCCTGACTCTAATGACCTACTTTCTCCAGCTAGGTCCCACAATATCCCAAAATAGTACCACCAGGTAGCCACCTACCATTCAAACACATGAGCCCCCTATAGGGGACATTTTAGGTCTAAAAAATAACAGACCCTATGCCCACTCTTACTGAAACTGTATTGTCTCCCACGCACACACTGGGAGATTAAACCCACGGCCTCACGCATGCTTTGCTAGTGCTCTACCACTGAGCCGCACTCCCAGCCCATTGTTTTACTCTTTTATCTTGAGACAGGGCTAAGTTATGCATGGTGCCTCTGGCCTGCGATCCTCCTGCCTCCATCTCCTGTTGTTGTTGTTGTTGTTAGGTGCCATGTAGTCCTGTCTGACTCATAGCGACACTCATAGGGTTTTCAATGGCTGACTGTTTCCTGATTGCCTTGGGAGTGGGTTGCCACGTCCTTCTCCCATTTTGCGGTGCTGGGAATTAAACTTGGGACCTCAGAGACTGCAGAGCAGCGCTCTACCAACTGAACTAAATCCCAGCTCCATTTCCTGAGTCTCTGGGATTACTGGCATATGTCACCATGCCTAACTTCTATCTTCTTAATCTTTTTATAAAACTAATGAACTAAACTATTATTTCATTATTATTATACTCTTTCTAAATTGTTAGTAAGATTGAGCATCATTTTGTATGGATTTGGCAATGTGTGTTTCTTCTGGAAATACCTCTTCATGTCTTTTCCCATTTTGCTATTAAGCTGTTTATCTTTTTCTTAATTTTGTCCAAGTTGAACATGTTCTGCACATATTACGAAAATAGATTTTTTTTTGGTCTACTGTATGTGTTATAAGTAGTACTTTATTTACCTCAAGACTATATTTGCCTTAATTTGTTATATTTTATTAAGACTTTTTGTATATTTTAACCACTCAAGTTTATCCATTGTTACTTGTGGGCTCCAAGAATGTTTTCCTAAATTTATAGTATTACTTTTCACATTTAAATCATTAATGCATCTAAATACCAGTGTTTTTATCTGTCCTGTAAGGTAGGGATCTGACTTTATTGTTTTTTCCCTTAATTAATAGCTAGTTGGCTCAACATCATTTGTAAGAATGATCCATCTTTTCCCTAATCATTGAAATGCTATCTTTACCATTCTATTTTCCAGATATATTTAGATCTCCTTCTGGATTCCATTCCACTAATCTTATTATGTTACTAAACATTTTTAAACTGCAGGCGTTAGAGCTATAACCCAATAGTAGCGTGCTTGCCTAGCATGGATGAGGCTCTGGGTTTGACACTGCCCCTAAAAATAAGTTTTAAAATCTACAATGGCAGGTCATTTATTTTCTTTCCCAAAATTTCCTCTTAAGTTTTCAAATTTATTCTTCCTACATGAACATACAAAATCAATTTTCCAGTTTAAAAAACAAAAGTTTTAGGATTCAAATTAAATGACTTTAAATAAATGACTCTTGCTTACTATTTTATTTTTAGAAAGACCCTAAATTTTGTACAGGTTGTGTTTGGGATTTTGATGAGTTTTCTATTGATATGCAAAGATCTTGGGCTTTAGAACTGGAGAGCCCTGGGCTTGAGTCCAGGCTGCAGTTTACCAGCTATCTGAACTTGAGCCAGTGACTTAGCCTGTCAGCCTAGTTCCCTTCTGTACAGCAGAGATACTGCTTACCTCAAAGAGCAGTTATTTTCTATTAGCTTATTTATTAATCGGTTGAGTAATTCTTACAAAAATATAGCAATTAATGGGCTCAAAGCAACTAATTTGACAAGTGGTAGCCATAATCACCCCTAGACATTTTTAAAAATAGGATATTTGAAGTATTTTCAGATGAAATGACATGATATCTAGCATTTACTTCAAAATAATCCAGAAAGGAAGTAAAAGCTGTAGCTAAAACAAGGGTAGCCTGGGATTAGTAATTTCTGAAGCTGGAGACGCGTCCACAGAGGATCTTGATGCAATATTTTACATTTGTGTTTGTTTGAAAGGTCCCAAAATAAAAAACAGGGTTTTAAAAAAATGCCTGCAGTTTAAAATGTTTAGTAACATCACAAGATTAGTGGAATGGAATCCAGAAGGAGATCAAATATATCTGGAAAATGAAATGGTAAAGATAGCATTTCAATCATTAGGGAAAAGATGGATTATTCTTTAATAGCTATTACAAATGACAACATATAAACACTTTTGTCTAAGTAGAAGATTATATAAATTTTATACTCCATACTAATCTGTATTTTTAAACTTCTTAAAAAGAAGGAAGGGAGGGAAGAAGGAAAAAGAAAAAAGAAAATAGAGAAAGAATGAAAAGGAGACTCCATTGCCTTTTATCTCCCTTGTCTATGTGGTGAAAAAATTTGACCTATTGTTTTAACATCAACCTAAGTGTGAAACATTTGGAGAGGTTTCACGTTATTATAAGGAATGATTTTTAATAATTAAAACTTCATCAGCAAACATGGCTCCTGTCAGGTAGCTATTACTCATATCTGGAAGGTGCTAATTGACGTCTGGGGTCACTTACAACTGTGATTCTATAAATCTGACTTTAGTTTATATCATTCCTTCCCTTTTGAAACTAATGATATCAGTCCCCTATAACCTTTATAAAACTGATTGCTAAGTAAAGAATAATTACAGTGTAGTGAGGGAGGAGGTAGCAAGGAGATAGATGGCTAGAGAAATAATTACAGTAAAGTATAAGAAATGACTAAGCTATATTCAGAAACCTTCAATCTGAAGAAGTAAAGAAAAACTTTATGGTAACTTGTGGACTGATTCTTAAAAATTCTTTAAACAAAAATGTTAGTTACTGGCCCTATAACAAGAAAAATTATATGGTACCCTCATGCAGTGGACTACTGTAGAGATGCTAAATAGAGCAAAGAGGTTCTCTACTTGTAAATAATGTGGAACTATCTCCAAGAGATAATGTTAGATGAATAAAACCCCAGTACAGAAGTATGAACACATAATGTCCTGGCCATTTTAGTGGCACCATTTTTATTGACCATATCTTTCAGGAACTTATTCGACTGCATGTAGCAGGCCTGTAATGGACAAATGACTTTTTAGGAGTCCAGTGTTTATTTAAGAAAAGAAGTCTAGAGACTGTGGATGGAGAGTACTTGCTTAGCATGCACAAGGCTCTGGGTTCAGTCACCAGCACCAAAAAGAAAAAGAAAAAAATAAGAGAGAGAGAGAATAAGAAAAGGAAATAAAGAAAGAAAAAGAAAAACAGAGCCAGTAGAGTCCTCAAAGAAGTCCTAGGAACTCAAGCTTTTCCTTTCTTCCTATTCTACCATCCTTAGGTTAAAGGACCTTATTAGGAAGTTAGAAGGTTTCTCAGAAATCCCATCTAGTAGACTTCTGCTTATATTTCTTTGGCCACGCTTTGTCATATGATCACATATAGCTGAAGGACATCACAAGGAAATCTTTTCAAGGGAGTACATTGCCACTCCAAATATAATAAAGGTATGTTAGTAGTAAAGGAGGGCAAGATGGATGGGTAACCAGCAATGTCTGCAATCCTTATTTTTGAAACTAATAGGATGCTAAAATTTTGGAGTTTGGTAGAAGAAAATGGAAAAATCAAAAGCTGATAAAATTGTTTAACATATAATTGAAAGAAAGTTACTGGGGGGGTGAAAATTCTTATAAAAACATTGATTAATCTTTGCTGGGTGCAGTGGTGCACATCTGTAATCCCAGCAACTCAAGAGGCAGAGGCAGGAGGATCAGAAATTCGAGATCAGAGGCAGTCTGTGTAATTTAGTGAGACCCTGTCTCAAAAAGTAAAAAAATGGGTTGGGGTTACAGCTCAGTGGTCCAGCCCTTGCAAAGCATGCAAGCACGAGGCCTTGGGTTCAACCTCCAGTACCAAAAAACAAAAAAATTGGTTAATCCTTAAGAATTTTATTCAATGTGATAATTATTTTCTTGCTCTGATTACTTTATATAAGTGATATTTCTTTATGACTCTTTTCTAATCAAGACTTGGCAGGAGAGATACTCAAGAGTATTAAAAATATGTACATAAAATGACAAAGATTTTTATATAAGATAATTTTTTAAAATCCAGTACACTGAATATTTACTAGATAGCTTTGGGCAGCTAAAATAGGAATAATATAATGAGAGAAAAATTCAGATTCTTTCATACTTTACATGTCTGCTGTATACTATATTGGACTCTTGCATGATGAGATCCAGCGTTGTTTATCTCCTAATAAAATCTGAGGATTTCACAGGGTAGTGCTAGATATTGGAATTAAAGAACAAAATTTAAAGATGACCAATCACTTTATTCCTGTTTCCAGTTGAAAAGTAGGTACCAATAATAACAATACCTTTTTCTTTTTGACAATTAGCTGCTGGTTTAGGTAATTCTTAAGTAAAATAAAAATCCCTGAATTTTAGAAGTTTTAGAACTGGAAGCAGTCTGTCTTCCAGTCCCCTTCCTTTCTGCTGATGAGAATGCCAAGATCTGAGGGTGCAGGAGATTTGCCCCCAAGTTATTTTATGAAATGAGCAGAAGTATAACTGTTACTCAGATTTCTCATTGGGCTAAATCAATTGATTTGGTTCTGATCAAATGATCTGGAAACAACTTGATTACTTTTCCCAGTTACTCTGAACAAAGAGGCAAGTTTGTTCTTAATATACTTTCTCCTAGTACAGTTTTCTACCATGTTGTTTTTAGGTGCCATCAGGTCTGTGTTCAACTCATTGCGACTCTAGGTACAACAGACGAAACACTATTGTCAGTGCTTCTCTGCTATTCATAGGGTTTTCAATGGCAGAATGATTTTTAAGAGTGGGTTGCTGGGTCCTTCTCCCAAGCCTACAGTATCTGGTGTTCCTGGATGGTCTCCCATCCAAGTACTAGCCAGGGCCAACCCTGCTTAGCTTCCTAGATCAGAAGGCACAGTGCTATGGCTGCAGGCATTATCGCTAGGTGCTGTATTGTCAGAACTTCTCTGCTATTCATAGAGTTTTCAATGGCAGATTGTTTTGGGAGAAGGTGGCCAGGTCCTTCTTCCTAGCCTGCAGCCTGGTATTCCCAGCCCATCTCCCATCCAAGGACTAACCAAGTCAACCCTGCTTAGCTTCCGAGATCAGGTGGGATCGGATGCTAGGGTGCTATGGGTACAGATATTCCTACCATAGAGTTTAAAAACTAGGGGTGAGCTGGGTGTGGTGGCGCACGCCTGTAATCCTATCACTCTAGGATGCTGAGGCAGGGGATCTATGCAAATTCAAGGTTCCAGCCCAGCCTGCACTACACAGTGAGATCCTATCTCAAAGAAGCACACAGACACACACAAAAAATTAGGGGATGCTGGGCGTTGTGGCACACGCCTGTAATCCCAGCAGCTCTGGAGGTGGAGGCAGGAGGATCACAAGTTCGAGACCAGAGGCAATCTGCGTAACTTAGCGAGACCTTGTCTCAAAAAGTAAAAAAATGGGCTGGGGGGTGCAGCTCAGTGGTCCAGCACTTACAGAGCATGCAAGCGCGAGGCCCTGGGTTCAACCCTTAGTACCGCCAAAAAA
This sequence comes from Pedetes capensis, assembly GCA_007922755.1. Lineage (NCBI taxonomy): Eukaryota > Metazoa > Chordata > Mammalia > Rodentia > Pedetidae > Pedetes > Pedetes capensis. The sequence continues at coordinate 13,196 of VMDO01013947.1, read as the reverse complement.
AAAAAATTAGGGATGAAACGTAGACACGTTTGTGGTAGGCATATACCATTGTTGGTAATGGTAACTTCATCGTTCCCCACCCCCATTTACTCTTCATTAGGCAAATAAACATTTTTAATTGGTCACTGTGACAAGGTAGCACTAAGTTTCAGCTTTGTGCTATGCAAATTTTATATTCTTGATCAAGTATTTAGCATCTCTACATCTGTTGTACCCTCATTTGTATGTCAGTGTGCTGTACTCTGAGGGTTTATGTGTTGCTGTGATACTGAAGACTGTGCCACTGTGCCAGCAGGGTCACCTGTGGTGGACAGGTTTCAGCTAAGCTTTCACACTAAGATCCCATCAGATCTTAGAAACTAAACAGAGTCGGACCTGGTTGGTACCTGGGTGGGACACCGCCTGGGAACACTAGGTGCTATAGGCTTGGGAGAAGGACCCAGCAACCCACTCCGAAAAAACAACCTACCATTCAAAACCCTATGAATAGCAGAGAACCATGACAATAGTGTTTCATCTGCTGTATCTAGGGTTACTATGAGTCAGACACCAACTCAATGGCACCTAACAACAACAACAACTCCATATCTAAGGCTCTTATTCTAGCTCAAGCCTTTTTATTACATTTGCCTTGGACCTTCATAAATATCTCTACTCTTAACTCATCATCTCTCCACTTTCACTACCTACTTTTTCATATTTTCTATACATCACCTTCAGAATGTTCATCCTAAGTCATTAAAACATATATATCATCCCCCTTCTCCGAAACATTGCCTATGTAATAGAATATAGCCTGTTGAATCTACTATAACCTACTTCCAGATTCTTATTTCTCACTTATCCATACAGACTTTGTACTTGGATACTTGGGCCAAACTCACCCTCTTATCCTGCAGTCACACTTTACCTTTGCCCTTTCTAATCCTTGATTCCTGGTCTGGCTTATTCCTGAGTTCCTGATCTCTAGTGTTGTCTCTGTTCTTTCTCCAGCTATGGATATCCACTTAGTTTTCAAGGCCCAGCTCAAATTTTGCTCCTTGAGAGCACATCTGAGAAGCAACTTAAATAGTAAAAATTGATTGAATTTTGGAGTATCTATTATCTATTTTTGCATAACCATCCATCCAAAGCCTTGGAGTCTTAAAACAATAGACATTTTCTTTCTTCTAATTCTGTGCATCAGTTGCACTGTTTCTCTGCTGTTTTCTCCTGAAGTTATTTATGTGGTTACATTGACCTGGTAGATCATATAGACCTCAGCTGGACTGAGACAACTGGGACTCTCTCCATGTTGTCTTTTTACCCTCAGGATGGTAGACTAGGTTTTTTAGCATGTAATCTCTGGATAGCATTCCAAGAGGGTAAACACAATGCAGAAACCCTGATCAAGCCTATTTTTCCCACATTTGCTGATGTCCCAGTGGCCAAATAAGTCACATGGTCAAACTCAGTCAATTAAGGAGACAACACATGGAATGGATATCAAGAAGTGTGACTTAGCCGGGTGTGGTGGTGCACACCTGTAATCCCAGCGGCTTGGAAGCCGGAGGCAGGAGGATTGGAAGTTCGAGACCAAGGGCAATCTACATAACTTAGTGAGACCCTGTCTCAAAAACTAAAAAAATGGGCTGGAAGTGCAACTCAGTGGTCCAGCATGCAAGTGTGAGGCCCTGGGTTCAACCCCTAGTACCACAAAAAAAAAAAAAAAAAAGAAGTGTGACTTATTGTTGTAGCAGTCTACCTTCTAGCACAGTAATTCATATTCTTTCCATAAACAGAACACACCACCCTTGAGACCCCAAAATCTCATCCATTTCAGGGCATCAAGATCAAAATGCTTGATCTCATGATTTGTGTTACATCTAGGTGTGGATTTGGCTCCACATGGGCAACTCTTCTTGATTCAGGGACCTGGGAACTAAAAAGAAAAATTATCTGCCTCACCAGTACATATGCAGCGTACAATAGTCATTTCCATTAAAAAAAAGAAAGCAGGAAAGAAATTGCTGAGCGTGGAGGCACGCACATGTAGTTCTAGCCACTCAAGAGGCTGAGGCAAGTGAATTGTTTGAGCAGCAGTTTAGGGCCAGCCTGGGCAACAGGGAGGAAGTAGGGAGGGAGGAAGGAATAGTAAACTGGTCCATCACAGTTCTTAAAACCAGCTGAGCATATGTTGTCAGGACCACCTACTCTATGAACAAGGAATGTTTCTTGATTAGGACGCAGTGCTACTCCCTAGATGTGGTGTGCTAATTCACTGTTCTCTGTGGTTCTTGATCCTCCCTGCACTATCTTCCCTTTTCAGTGAGATATGGTCCATACCTACAATGGAATAGCTATCTCAACCTGCTTCTTGTCCATAGTAAACTGTGGTCCAGAAGCTTCTTCTTCTCATCTTAAACTGCCTCTGTAACTTTTGGCCCAAACTTATACAACTTCTTTAAAAATGTTTTGAGATTTCTATTAATCTGATTGGAGTTCACTCCTGATATAAAAGCCACATTCAAAAATCTTTTTATTTTTTATTTTTATTTATTTATTTATTTGTGTGTGTGTGTGTGTGTGGTACTGGGGGGGGGGGGGGGGCGTTGAACCCAGGGCCTCATGCTTGCATGCTCTGCAAGTGCTGGACCACTGAGCTGCACACTCAGCCCAATTTTTACTTTTTTGAGACAGGGTCTCGCTAAATTACCCAGACTGCCTGTGGTCTCGAACTTGCGATCCTCATGTCTCTGCCTCCCCAGCCGCTGGGATTACAGGCGTGCACCACCACGCCCGGCTAATTCATAAATCTTTTTTTTTTTTTTTTTTTTTTTTTACAGTACTGGGGGTTGAACCCAGGGCCTCGCGCCTGCATGCTCTGCAAGTGCTGGACCATTGAGCTGCACCTCAGCCCATGTTTTTACTTTTTGAGACAGGGTCTCACTAAATTACGCAGACTGCCTCTGGTCTCCAATTTGCGATCCTCCCGCCTCCGCCTCCCAAGCCACTGGGATTACAGGCGTGCGCCACCACTCCCGGCCCATAAGTCTTTTTGACACAGACCTCTGTACTTTGAACTGAGCGTGAGGCTGCTGTGAGACAATACACTTAACATTCATAGAATTCAATTTTCTAGGTCTTTTCAAAGTGCCATGTGGCCATACCTTTGATTTTTATCTTTTTCCTAATACCATTTGTTACTTTGGGAATCTTTTTCTGGAGATACTGGAAATTTTCAGTATCTCAGTGTTATTTTCAGCCTAAGAAGTCTTTGCTCCTTTATTCCTCTTAGTTGTGCTTGTAAACTGAACAACTCTCTCTTTAGCTCATCACTCTCTTATATTTTATCCATATGCAGCTAAAGCCAGTTGATCCTTTTAGTGGTCTGACTGGAAATCACTGTATCTAAATCCCTAAGTTTATTAGATACCATATAATATTATAAATATTAAAAGATATCTATCTTTCAAGTTACTACAACAAACACTGTTTCCTATTGTTTCACTACGTTACGACATAGCATGCTTCTCAGTCGTCTACGAACAATTTCCTTACTGTCTTTCAGCTTACAGGTAAGAGTTTGCCATTTTCTCAACCTTCACCTCTAGCGTCCAGTGTTCAGACTCAAAGCCATTGACACACAGTTTAGGTGTTTGTTACAGCAGCACCCAACTCCTATATATACCATTTTTTTTGTATCAGATATCTATTGTTGCATAGCAAACCACCCTATTTTGCAGAACAAACCACCCTATTTTTAGTGATTTGAACAACTTTTTTTTTTTTTTTCTTACCATCCCATTAGTTGACTAGATGGTTGTTCTGCCCAGGATCATTCAACCCATGTGACAGACCCAAGCCTGTCAATTGCATAAGCACTTACTAAACTTTGCTCTCAAGTCATATTTGTTGATGTCCTATTGACCAAGCAAGACACATGGCCAAGCCCCGAGTTAAAGTACAGGGAACTACACGGGAGTATATAAACCAAGAGGTGTGATTGATGTGGCACCTTTTGAAATGGTTAGATTCCAACAGATTTCCCATTCTACATTGTTGAGTACCCTTGGAAACTCATTTCACATGTGTGTGACAGTTTTCTCACCTATAAAAAGGGGTTGGCCTGCAGCTGTAGCACTGTGGCATCAGATCCTGTCAGATCTCGGAAGCTAAGCAGGGTTGGGCCTGGTTAGTACTTGGATGGGAGACCATCTGGGAATATCAGGTGCTGTAGGCTTGGGAGAAGAACCCGGCAACCCACTCCCAAAAATCAATCCACCATTGAAAACCCTATGAACAGCAGAGAAGCACTGACAATACTGTTTCACCTATTGTATGTAGGGTCGCTATGAGTTGGACACCGACTCAATGGCACCTAACAACAACAACAACAATACATATCATACAGTTGTGATAAGGGCTGGTTGGTTGGTTTGTTTTCAGGCTTATGGTGATCATCCCCACTGTAGGGCTTATAGGTGTGTACTGCCATGCCCAGCTTGTGATGAGGTTTAAATTCTTAGTAATTACTTGGTTTTGTATGTGTGTGTGATTATAAAAGTGTTGCCTCTGACATCATTCAAAGTGTACAGCCTGTAGAAAATTACAAATAAAGAAACAAGTATCTCCTGAAATCCCATCTTAAACTATACTGTAAGCTCTTTGAGGCCTTTTCTATCTTATTTTCTACTGAAAATACATATATTGGTTCTTATTCTCAAAGATAAGCTCTTTGAATAAAGAGACTTCATCTCTGTAAATCACATGGCTTTGCATTTAGAACTAAAAGAGATAATACATAAAGAGATTATAGTGTTTAGCCCAGTATCTTGCACAAATTAAATTCCCACTTAAATTGGCATTCTGTTGGATCCTACTAAGGGTTCCTGGAAATCTTGAAGTTAGGACAGTGAAAAAGTATACTAAGAACAAAATATCTAAATCAAGCATGTCCAACCTATGGCTTGCAGACCACATGTAGACCTGAACAGTTAGCAATGCAATCCCACAAAATCTTTTAACTATCATTATTTTTTAGCATATATTTTCTTTGACACCCTTATTATGTATATTTCTTTGACACCCTTATTATGTATATGCACTAACTATATTATATAATTTATGTGCAGCCCAAGACATTTCCTCTTTACTCGATGTGGCCCAGGGAAGCTAAAAGGTTGGACATCCCTGATCTAAATGGAACTGGAGAGGGTAGCCCTCCACTGGCCAGCTTCTTTCTGGGGCATCCCAGTGATTTACAGGGTAGTGAGTAAGGAGCATGATAGAGAAAGCTTTAGGATCTGCTTATAGATCCCTAACTACCCAGCAAAGAGGTTGCTATTAAAAGTGTCATTATGCCAGGCACATTGGTTCACGCCTGTAATCCCAGCAACTCGGGAGGGGAGGTGGAGGCAGGAGGATTGCAAGTTCAAGACCAGAGGCAGTCTGAGCAATTTAGCAAGACCCTGTCTCAAAAAGTAAAAAAATGGACTAAGGGTGCAGCTCAGTGGCAAGGCCCTGGGGCAAGGCCCCAGTACCGCAAATAAATAAATAAATAAATAAATAAATAAATAAATAAATGAATGAATGAATGAATGAATGATTATAGAGAAGCAACCCCTCCAAAAAAAGAATCATCTGTGAAATATTTTATTGTTGAAAACTGAAGGCTGACATTAGTGACAAAATGATTTTCTTGGTACTCAGACAAACCTTGTCTTTATGTTTTAGTCAAAGAAGTTTGGCAGAGATCACAGAACTTATCCATACTGCTCTTCTTGTGCATCGTGGGATAGTAAATTTAAATGAATTGCAGTCTTCTGATGGACCATTGAAAGACATGCAATTTGGAAATAAGATAGCTATCCTAAGTGGAGACTTTCTTCTAGCAAATGCCTGCAATGGACTAGCTCTGCTACAGAACACCAAGGTAAAAATGCATAGGGTTTACTTGTGCCTAGATGGCCTTCAGGTTGCTGTTGGTTGCCTTCTAGAGTCACAGAAGTCTGTGTGCCAGGCTGCCTAGCTCCTCCTATTCAGATGCTCAGTAAAACTTTGATGAAGGTGACATGGCAGCACAGGCCTATAGTCCCATCAGCTTGGGAGGCTGTGACAGGGGTGTCATGAGTTTGAGGCCAGACAAAGCTTGTATAACTTAGCAAGATCTTGTCTGAAAATAACAAATGAAAAGGATCTGGGGGTACAATACAGTGGTAGAGCAGGAGTGCTTGCCTTATATGTGCAAGGCCTTGAGCTCAACCCTCTAGTACTGAAGAGGAAACAAATAAAAGATGACGGTGGCGCTGTCATCACCAAACAAAACTGGTAAATGTTAGAAAAGAATTCTAAAGAACCAAGTGTAGTGGCACAAACCTGTAACCCTGCACCCAGAAGGCTGAATCAGGAGGGTAACAAGTTTGAGGCCAGCCTGGGCTACAGAACCAGACCTTGTCTCAAAATAAATAAATAAATAAATAAAAGACTTTTGAAGTTCATTTCTTTTTTTTTCTCATTGTGATGAAATTATCTGTTAGTTAGGGATAGTGTCACATATTCAAAATAAAGAATGTATAAATAGCCAGGCATGGTGGCACTTGTCTATCATCCCGGCACCTGGGAGGCTGAGGCATAAGGAGTTCCAGCCTGACCTGGGCAACACAGCAAGCCCTTGTCTCAAAAAACCAACCAAACAAACAAAAATACAACATAAAACCAACAACACACACACACACACACACACACACACACACACACACACACACACACCAAAAAAACAAAAAAAAAAAAACCAAAAAAAAAAAAACCTGGCTTATTCTAATGTAATTATTAATAATAAATCTCTGTTAAGAAATGAAAAAATTCCAGAATAAAATCTAAGTCAAATGTGATTCAGGGGCGGCTGGCCTATACTGAGACTGCCCTTAGCAAACCAGGATGTGCATTCAGCCACCTTCAAGGAAAGGAGATCTGTCCTTTGCCTTTCTACCTCCTTCCTTCTTACTGACTGGATTGAGGGCTTGGTAGCAGCCATCTTAGACCACAAAGTAGTAAAATAAGAAAGGGAGAACAATAAGACATGGGGAACCTGGATCCCTGACTTTGCAGAATCAACACACCAACTCCTTGGTGTTTTTATGTGAAACAACCCACTGCTACCATACATAGACCAATGTTATATTTTATTCAAGCCTAATCCTAATATATAAGGAATACTTCTACAAGCTTCCCAAAAGAAACTTGGCAATATGTATTAAGAATGCTAAAAATGCTTAAAACCTTTGAACTACTTCCAGGTATTTATCTTAAAGAAATAATCTGGAATAGGAAAAATTGATATGTAAAGATATTTACTGCAGATGTATTTGTAATAGCAAAAAATAAGCATATTGAATGTCAAATAATGAGGAATTTGTTAAACAAATGATATAATACCTAAGTGAATATTATGTAGTCACTAAAAATTTATGAAAAAATGTTAATAATTTGGAAAAATGCCCATATCATAATATGAAGTGGCAAAAATAGGCAGGATAATCAGACCTTATATATCAGCAGGTACTTACCACTTTACAAAAGGATGCCTACATATAAAGGTATAAATGAACAACAAACATGACTGAAAGGAACTGTATGAAAATATTAACTAATCCCCTAGTATTTTTGTCAGTTTGTGCGTCACAATGGCAAAATACCTGTCAGAATCGAACTAATGGGAAGAATGTTTTATTGGGACTCAGAGATTAAAGATTTTAGTCCATAGAGACAGGGCAGGCATAGCAGGTCAGGCAGCAGGGCCTATGGCATCAAGAGGCACCTCACTTCATGGCCTCAAGAAGCAGAGGCAGATTACTAGAACTGAGGGTCCAGGTGAACCCTCCAAAGGTCCCCCTCCAGTGACCCACTTCCCAATGTTCTGTAGCCTCCCAGAACAGCACCACTATCTGGGAAGCAAGTGTTCAAATACATGACCTTTGGAGAACATTTTTGATTCAAACCATAACAACAGGTTAATGAGATTATACATAATATTTATATACTTTTGGTCGGTTTTGTTTTGTTTTGTTTGAGACAGGAGCTTACCACCTAGCACAGGCTGGCCTTGAACTCTGGATCCTTCTGCCTCAGCCTCCAAATGCTAGGATTATGGTTGTATACCACCACACCCCTCTAGTAGGAGTATCATAGATTTCTACATTGTAGTTCTTGGGTTTTGTCTTAGTTTTTGTTTAGCTTAGTCTAATAGTATTATGAAACCTTTGAAAAGTGGAGTGTTCTCGTTTTGACGTGTGATTAGATCTAAAGGAAAACCAGCAATCACACATGTCTTTTCCAAGCCCTTTCAAACACAATGTAACTAACATCTCCCAATCAAGGACAGAATGCGGAGCAATTGCTGACACAACAGAATGTATTCAGACACAAAGGTCTAGTGACAGCTAACTCCTTCCTATATCAGATGTTGTTGTTGTTGTTGTTGTTAGGTGCCCTCGAGTCGTATCCGACTCATAGCGACCCTTATAGGGTTTTCAATGGCTGGTTGTTTCGGGATTGCCTTGGGAGTGGATTGCCACGTCCTGCTCCCATTTTTTGCAGTGCTGGAGAACGAACTCGGGACCTCAGAGACTGCAGAGCGGCTCTCTACCAACTGAGCTAAATCCCAGCCCATATCAGATGATATAAGAAGTATTTAACATTGCTGCCTAGCTGGCCACTTGGAGTATCAACCAATTGTACCGTAGCCTATGCGTGACCTACAAGAGTTGCAGAACTACCAGGTACCAGTCAGTAAGCTCATTAGGAAACTTAGATTTAATGTCTATAAAATATATAGAAAATCAGGACTGGTCAGCTCTGTTGTTGAGCAATTACAGAATAGACTTAGCATGCTTGCTTGTATGTATGGTATAAATCTGTAGCTATTTATTTTTTGACAATACTTTGTTTTTGCAGTAAATCCTCTTGGCATCAGTAGGCCCAAAAAACTAAAAATATATATTTCTTTTTTTTTTTTTTAGTACTAAAAGTTGATAAGGAATGTGTAACTCGTATGAAATGTTTGTTAACACTTGCTTTCCACTGTGGGAGACATGACCACATGAAAACAAAAGTTGAATCACTGGAAAAGTGTTAGACTCTGCTTTGAAAGTTAGTAGTTAATTTAATAAGACTATGCCTATAAGGGCTGGGATTTAGCTCAGTTGGTAGAGCGCCGCTCTGCGGTCTCTGAGGTCCCAAGTTGGATTCCCAGCGCCACAAAAATAGGAGAAGGATGTGGCAACACACTCCCAAGGCAATCCTGAAACAATCAGCCATTGAAAACCCTATGAGGGTCGTTATGAGTCGGACACCACTCGGTGGCACCTAACAACAACAACAACAACAACAACATGCCTGTAAAGGTGATGACTTAACACATAGAGCTACAGAAGGTATATATGCATACCAGAAGCCTCACTTTTATTTAGGTGAATAACTAGTCTCTGAATTAGTTTCATTCATTTTGGGCTCCTAAGTTTTTATGTGCAATAAGAAAAGGGAGCCATCCTTGTTGGCTCCACTGGCAACAGAACTTTGCAAATGGTTAAATAATTTCAGCTTTAATTTCATGCCATCAAGTGATTCAAATAATTAAATCATTTGAGTTAATTGTAAAGATTATTGGATTTTTTTTTCTTTCCATCCACCCCTGGGATCAAGGTAAAACTTTTGGAAGTATAATTTGTCACAGATAAAGCCTTTGTGAGTGAAATTAGAAGTTCTGTTTAGCCAGGCGGGCTGGGATTTAGCTCAGTTAGTAGAGCGCTGCACTGCAGTCTCTGAGGCCCCAAGTTCAATTCCCAGCACCGCAAAAATGGGAGAAGGGCCTGGCAATCCACTCCCAAGGCAATCCCGAAACAGTCAGCCATTGAAAACCCTATAAGGGTCGCTATGAGACGGATACCGACTCGACGGCACCTAACAACAACAAATAACAAGTTTAGCCAGGCACGGTGGCACACACCTGTAATCCAAGTGATTCGGGAGGCAGAGGCAAGAGGATCAAAAGTTTGAGAGGCAGTCTGCGTAATTTAGCAAAATCCTGTCTCAAAAAGTAAAAAAAAAAAAAGGGGCTGAGGGTGCAGCTCAGTGGTACAGCACTTGCAAACATGGAAGTGTGAGGCTTGGGTTCAATCCCCTGTACTGCAGAAAGAAAGAAAGAAAGAGAGAAAGAAAGAAAGAAAGAAAGAAAGAAAGAAAGAAAGAAAGAAGGAAGGAAGGAAATAAATTCTGTTTAATGGCTGATAATGTTCAAGGTAAAATTGTTTATAATAATAAGTACCAATTTTAGTGAAGCACAATGTTATGGTAAAAAGAATATAAGACTATTACTACATTAAGAAATCTAATTGGTTGTGGCATACATATAATTCATAATTGTATCGAAACATGTCAACTTTTCTTTAATTGAAATAAAAGCTATTGCTAAATCAAAATTTACAAATATCTTTTCCTTTTTATGGTACTGGGGAACTGAACCCAGGGCAAGTACTCTACCCTTGAGCTGCATCACAAGCCCCTTTTTTTTTTTATTCTTTATTTTGAGACAGGGTCTCACCTAAGTTATTCAGGCTGCCTCTGGCTTCACACTTTATAATCCTCCTGCTTCATCCTCCTAGTTGCATGCACCACAACACCCAGCTACAAGTATCTATATAGTCAAATGTAGGTGGTGTGAAGTACAGAAGTGCATCTCAGTGGGGCACTATGTGCTTTGTGTGTTACCAGTCAGATTTTAGAAATTTTTGTAAATCAGTCGGTGCCCAACAATGGTATTGATCTTTGTTCTAAATGAGTCATCAAATTTGTGGCAGCGTTTTGGAAATCTTAAATTAAGTCTTCAATAAATTGGAAATCTTAAATTAAGTCTTCAATAAATGGAACATCAAATGAGGCTTTTAGGAATAAAAGCTTCCGTTGGAATTCTCTTCCTAAAAAAGCAAGTAAGGAACTGAACAAAATAAATAATGACAACTCAAATGATACATAAGATTAAAATTTTCAATTCTAGTTGCGACTTGAAATATCTCACCAAGAAAAATCTTTTGGTACTATTCATATTTTAAATAAATTGCACATACACACACAAATGAAATTGAGACAGCCTAGATTTTGTAGAATTTGGTGAAATATCCAAAAGAATCATAAAGATACTTTGACAAATTTTGTCTTAGGGAAATATTTGTCAGCTGTGTATTGTGGAATATGCCTATAGTACCAGCTTCATAGGAGGTTAAGGGAGGAGGATTGCTTGAGCCCAGGAGTCCAAGAGCAGCCTGGGAAACATAAGGAGACCCAGTCTTGAAAAGAAAAGAAGAAAAGAAAAAGAAAAAATATTTTTGTCAAAAAAAGATACTGGGAAGAAGACAAAAGACAGTGCCTATGAAACTATTTGGGTAGAACATTTATATTGTTTAATATTTTAAAAATTTGAGCCGGGCACGGTGGCACATACCTATAATCCCAGTGGCTCAGGAGGCGGAGGCAGGAAGATCCCAAGTTTGAGACCAGAGGCAGTCTGTTTAACTTAGTGAGACCCTGTCTCAAAAAGTAAAACAATGGTCTGGATATGGCAGCTCAGTGGTCCAGCACTTGCAGAGCATGCAAATGTGAGGCCCTGAGTTCAACCCCCCGTATCGCCAAAAAAAAAAATTAAAAATTTGGATTGATTATGTCCTTCATTTAGTAAATTTGCCTTGTGTTTATTAGGAGGTAATTCAGAACCTATACAAAGAGCATTTTCTCAATGCGAAATGTTGTGGTTTACCAAAAAGAATCAATTGAAAATATGAGTCATTTCAAATTAATTAACCACAAATTGCCGCTGTGAAGAATATTTCTGGCAGCTTTATTTTAAAACCATATTTTAACTGGGCGTGGAGGTACATACCCATAATCCCAGAGACTCAGGAGATAGAGCCAAGATCAAGAGGTCCCGGCAAAGGGCAATCAGACAAAAGAAAGAAATCAAAGGGATACAGATTGGCAAGGAAGAGGTCAAATTATCATTATTTGCAGATGATATGATTTTATACTTGAAAGACCCCAAAACCTCAACCAAAAAACTTCTGGATCTAATTAACTCCTTCAGCAAAGTTGCAGGCTACAAAATTAACACACAAAAATCAATAGCTTTTCTTTACACCAATTCCAAACAAGAAGAGAAGGAAATTTCAGGAAAGATGCCATTCATGATAGCCCACCAGAAAATTAAATACCTAGGAATCAGTCTAACCAAAGACCCTTCAGATCTCTACAAGGAAAATTTCAAAACATTAAAGAAAGAAATAGCAGAGGACACTAAAAAATGGAAAGACCTCCCCTGCTCCTGGATATTGAGAATTAATATTGTAAAAATGGCTATCCTACCAAAAGCAATCTATAGATTTAATACAATACCCATTAAAATTCCACTGACTTTACAGAAATAGAAAAAATGATCCAAAAATTCATATGGAACCACAAAAGACCACGTATAGCCAAAACAGTTTTAAGCTGCAAATCTAATGCAGGTGGAATCACAATCCCTGACTTCAAACTATACTACAGGGCAGTGGTTGCAAAAACAGCTTGGTACTGACACAAAAATAGGCCCAAAGACATCTGGAACAGAATAGAAGACGCAGATATACCTCAACACACCTATGTTGTTGTTGTTTTTAGGTGCCGTCGAGTAGGTATCTGACTCATAGCGACCCTCATAGGGTTTTCAATGGCTGAGTGCTTCGGGATTGCCTTGGGAGTGGATTGCCAGGCCCTTCTCCCATTTTTGCGGTGCTGGGAATTGAACTTGGGGCCTCAGAGACTGTAGCGCAGCACTCTACCCACTGAGCTAAATCCCACCCCAACACACCTATAGCCACCTTATTTTCGACAAAGGAGCAAAGCAAGTAAACTGGAAAAAGGACAGCCTCTTCAACAAATGGTGCTGGGAAACATGGTCATCCACATGCAGAAAAATGAAAATGGACCCATATCTCTCAATATACATGAGAGTTAACTCAAAATGGATAAAAGATCTCAACATAAAACCAGAAACTTTAAAACTTATAGAAGGCAAGATAGGCAATACACTCCATCATATAGGCATAGGAAAGTATTTCCTTAATAGGACTCCAGTTGCTCAAGAAATTGCAACAAGAATAGATAAATGGGATCACATGAAATTAAAAAGC
>VMDO01013946.1:0-56257 GCA_007922755.1 Pedetes capensis | reverse complement strand
CCCCGGCTGGACTAAAACTCTTGGGCTCAATAGAACTTCCTGCCTCCACCTCCTGAGTAGCTGGGACTACAGGTGAACATCATCCATCACACCCAAGTTATGTTCATTCTTCCCTCCAAATATTTCTTCTTTTTCTAAAATATGTCTTTTCCTGTCCTTAAGAAAATGTAGTATATTCTCTGATTCACTGGTAAATCCCCAAATATTTAAAGAATTAATGTCAATCCTTCTGGGACACTTCAATAAAATTGAAGAGGATGCAACCCTTCCAAACTCATTATATAAGGCCAGCATTACCATGATACCAAAGATAGAGACACTATGAGGAAAGGAAACTACCATCCCAAAATTCCAGATAAATATAGATGCAAAAACTCTCATCAAAATGCCAGCAAGTCAAATTCAACAACATATTAAAAGGATTACAATCCAGGACCACATAGAATTTATCCTTGAGATGCAAGGATGGATCAACATACAAAAATCAAATAACATGACACACTGCATCAACAAAGTGAAGAATAAAAGTCATATGATCATATCAGTAGACATAGAAAAGTATTTAACAGCACTGAGCTTTTAATAAACTAAGAATAAAAGGAAATTATCTCAACAAAATGAAGGCCATTTGAGAAAACTAACAATATACCCAACAATGAGAATCTGAAAGCTTTTCCTCTAACATTAGAAGCAAGGCAAAGGTATTCACTCTTTCACCATAGTATTGAAAGTCCAACTAGAACAATTAGGCAAGAAAAAGGAAGAAAGTAAGCCTCCAAATTCAAAAGGAAAGAGCAAAATAACAGTTTGCAGACAATGTAATCCTTTTTTCTTTTTTATTGGAAATTTTTAATGTACAACTTAATGGGTTTCATTATGACATGTATTTGATTGTGACATTTCCATATATGCGTTTCATTGTACATTGCCCACATAACTTCCCCTTTACCCTCTCATGACCCTCCCCCATCCCCACACCCCCACCAATGATCTCTTTTCTACTTGCATGTCTTTTTATGAGAATATTTATCTCATAACATCTCATAACATTATCTCATATACATACATCCCAATTTTAAGTCCAAACTTTTTTCAATAGTGATCTTCCTTTTTACATTCTCAACAGTATTAGGTGAGTGATTTAGTCTGTTTGCATTATTTCCAGCTTTTGCTATTATATTATTATTATTATTATTATTATTATTATTATTATATTTTAGCTATTCTTGTAGTTTTTTTCTATCTTCCACTATTCTCACTGTACTAACAAAGCTGTGCTGTTTACATTAAGTTTGACCTCCTCTTCCTTCCTCCCTTCTCACTGACTCTCCTCCCCCTCCCATCTTTTCCTATCCTCACTTCCCTTTATAGATCCCTCCCTCCTTCTTTCCCCTCCTTAAATTGTCCCTTTTATGCTAAGTTTAATTGAATTTTTTATTATGTTTCAATTTATGGATAGGATTTTTTTTCTTTCCTTTAAGTTTGATTTAGCTCTCACATATGAGTGAGAACATATGATATTTCTCTTTTGGGGCTTGTGTTCATTCACTTAAGATGATTGTCTCCAATTCCATCCGTTTTGCTACAAATGACACTATTTCATATTTTTTAATTACTGAGTAGTATTCCATTATGTATATGTACCATAATTTTTTTACCCATTCTTTTGTTGATGGGCACTTTGGTTGATTTCATATCCTTGCTATTGTGAAAAGTGCTGCATTGAGTGTGGAGATGCAGGTGTCTCTGTGGTATGATGACTCATCTCCCTTTGGGCATATTCCCAATAGTGGTATAACTGGGTCATATGGAAGATCCATTTTTAGTTTTCTGAGGTACCTCCAAATTGATTTCCAAAGTGGTTGAACCAATTTACAGCCCCACCAGCAGTGTAAGAGGGTTCCCTTTTCTCCACAACCTCACCAGCATTTGTTGTTATTTGTCTTGTTGATTTTGGTCATTCTTACTGGAATAAGGTGGAATCTCAGAATTGTTTTGATTTGCACTTCCCTAGTGACTAGGGATATTGGGCACTTTTTCTTGTGTTTTGTGGCCTTACAAGCATTTTCATTTGAGAACAGTCTGTTGAGTTTCTTTGCCCACTTGTGTATTGGGTTATTTGTTGTCTTGGGAGTTGCTTTCTTGAGATGTAATCTTATATGTAAAAAACTCTGAAGACTCCATGAATTTCTGTTAGAATAAATAAATGAATTTGGTAAAACTTCAGCATACAAAATCAACATACAAAAATTAGTTGCATTTTTATATGTTAATAATGAATGGTCTGAAAGGAAAAGTAATAAAGCAATTTCATTTAAAACAGCATGAAAAAGAATAAAGTACAAACTTTATTCTTCTGTTTGTTTGTTTTGTTTGTTTGAGGACCAAACTTAACCAAGGAAGTGGAAGAATTATACACAGAAATCTACAAAATATTGATGAAATAAAGATGACACAAATAAATGGAAAGATATACCATGACCTCTAACTTGGTATTATAAAAATATCCACCCTACTCCCTAGTCAACACAATTCCAAACAAGATCTCAGTGGTATTTTTTAACAGAAATACAATAAAAATCATACAGTTCCTATGAAACCACAAAGGATCTCAAACAGCCCAAAACAATCTTGATTAAGGAGAATAAAGCTGCCAGGTGCACTTTGTTTCTGAAAAAGAAGAAGAGGAAGAAGAAGGAGGAGGGGGAGGAGGGGGAGGAGGAGAAAGAGGAGGAGGGAAGCATCACACAATCTAATATCAAAACATACTACAAATATACAGTAATAAAAAACACAATCTTACTGATGTAAAAAGCATAATACAAACCAGTAGAGTAGAAGAGACAGACCAAAAATAAACTCATGTATATACAGCCAATTGATATTGAAGAAGGTTGCAAAGAATACACAAAGGTGAAATAATAGTATCCTCAGCAAATGGAGCTGGGAAAACTAGATATCCATAATAAAAGAATTAAAGTAGGCCTTTATTTTATGCCATGTTATTGTTGTTGTTGTTAGGTGTTATCGAGTTGTGTCTGACTCATAGAGACCCTCATAGCATTTTCAATGGCTGATTGTTTCAAGATTGCTTCAGGAGTGTATTGCCACTTCCTTCTCCCATTATTTTATGCCGAATACTAATTATTAATATTAAAGATTTGATGTATTAAAGATTTTAATCTAAGGCATGAAACTGTAGAATTTGTAAAAGAATACATGGGGGAGAGGTTCATGACACTGATTTTAGTAATGATTTCTTGGACATGACATCAAAAATATGGACAATTTCAAAAAATAGTAAGTTGGACCTCATCAAACTAAACACTTCTGCATGGCAAAGGAAACAATCAAAAGGATGAAAAGCATCCTTCAGAATAGGAGTAAATATTTGCAAACTATGTGTCTGGTATGGAATTAATGTCTAAAATATATAAGGAAGTCATACAACCAAATAGCAAAATAAAAATCATAGTAATAACTCATCTTTTGAAATATATAAAGACCTTTAACAGAAATTTCTCTAAAGAATACAAATACCCAACAAATAGCTATATGAAGAGATGTTCAACACTACTAATCATTGTTGTTGTTAGGTGCCACCAACTCGTGTCCAACTCATAATGATCCTCATAGGGTTTTCAGTGGCTGATTGTTTCAGGATTGTTTCAGGAGTGGATTGCCAGGTCCTCCTCCCAACTAATCAATAGAAAAATGCAAACAGAAACCATAGTGAGAGGTTAACTCACCCTTGTTAGGACAGTTATCATCAAAAATACAAAATAGAGTAAGTGATTGCAGGAATGTGGAGAGGTTGTAACCCTTACACAGTGTTGATGGGATTGTAAAATACTGCAGTCACTATGAAGAAAAGTACAGAGGATCCTTAAAAAAAAAAAAAGTTGAAAATAGAAGTACCATATGACCCAGCAATCCCAGTGTCAGGCATTTATGCAAAAAAATTGAAATTGAAGTCTGGAAGAGATCTTGTCACTGTCATGTTCCTTGTAGTACTATTCACACTAGCTATAGATGTAGGGATAACCAAAATGTCCATTAACAGATAAGTGGATAAAGAAAATGTGATATATGCACACAGTGGAATATTCAACCTCTAACATTCAAGAGGGGCTGGTATTTAGCTCAGTTGGTAGAGCGCCACTCTGCAGTCTCTGAGGTCCAGAGTTTGATTCCCATCACTGCAAAAATAGGAGAAGGACGTGGCAATCCACTCCCGAAGCAATCCCAAATCAACCAGCCATTGAAAACTCTGTAAGGGTTGCTATGAGTTGGACATGACTCGACGGCACCTAACAACAACATTCAAGAAATTCTGCCACAATTAACATTTATGCCAAGTATAATAAGTCAATAACAGACAGATAATGCATGCTTCCATTTGTATGAGGTACCTGAATTATTCAAACTCAGAGGGAAATGAGGGGTTTTGAGTCAATAGACATTAAATTGCAATTATGGAAGAAAAATAAGTTCCAAAGATCTGCTGTACAATATTTTGCCTGCACAGTCATCTGTCTCCTTATATACTACATCCATGGATTTATCCAATCCTAACTGAAAATACTCAGAGTAAAAAAACAAAAACTGTCTTTACTGAATGTGTGCAGACTTTCTTCTTGCTATTATTCCCTAAACAATAGAGTACTGAAATTATTTCCAGAGCATTTACATTGTACTAGGTATTTTAAGTAATCTTAGAGATGATATAAAGTATAAGAAGGAGGTGCATAGATGGCAAAAAATATGATGGCTTTTATATAATGGACTTGAGGATCTACAGATTTTGGTATCCACTGGGTCCTGGAACTCATCCTCTACAGACACTGAGTGATAACTTAGTTAACAATACTATATTTTAAAAAGTTTTTTTATGATAGAGCTCATATTGTGTGTTCTTATAGCAATAAAAATAAAGATATTTAATACCTAATTAACCAATTTGGCCAATATCACTTTATGTAACAATAGCAGGACATATGCCTGCAGCGGTAGCCCTGTGGCATCCGATCCCGTCAGATCTCGGAAGCTAAGCAGGGTCAGGCCTGGTTAGTACCTAGATGGGAGACTGCCTGGGAATACCAGAAGCTGTAGGCTTGGGAGAAGGACCTGGCAACCCCCTCCCAAAAAGCAGTCTGCCATTGAAAACCCTATGAACAGCAGAGAAGCACTGACAATAGTGTTTCCCGTGTTGTACAGAGGGTCGCTATGAGTCGGATACCGACTCGACGGCACCTAACAACAAGCAGGACATACATTTAAGGTACACTGAAATTCACCAGAATAAGTCATATTCTGGGTCATAAACTAGTGTCAATAAACTTAGAGGGTTTGCATCATACAGAGCATTATTTCAGCCATGTTGTTGTTGTTGTTGTTAGGTGCCATCGAGTCAGTGTCCAACTGATAGTGACCCTATGTCCAACAGAAGAAACACTATAGTCAGTACTTCTCTGATAGTCATAGGGTTTTCAATGGCTGATTGTTTTTTGGAAATGGGTTGCTGGGTCCTTCTCCGAAATTTCAACCACAGTGGAATTAAATTTTAAAATATTTTTGTTGTTCTTAGGTGCTGTTGAATTGGGTCTGAATCATAGCAACCCTATATACAACAGACAAAACTCTACCCGACAGTGTGCCATGCCTGGCACTATTGTCAGTGTTTCTCTGCTATTCATAAGGTTCTCAGTGGCTGATCATTTTTTGGAGGAAGTAGGCTGCCACATCCTTCTCCCAAGCCTATAGCACCCAGTATTCCCATGCGGTCTTGCATCCAAGGACTAACGAAGCCCGACCCTCCTTAGCTTCTGAGATCTGATTGGGATTGGATGTCACAGTGGTACTGCTGCAGGCAAATTTTAAAATAGTTTTAAGATTTTTAAAAAATGGTAATTTTAGATGCATGGGAGTATCTAGAAGTAAATTTGCTTGAAATCATTATAAAAATTAAATTAAAACACTTGCATGTTTTACCATGGATGAAATATGCAACATTGGAGATACATATTGCCTACAGACATACCACCCTGACATCTGATTGCCTCAGGTGTCAGAAGCTAAGAAGGGTCAGGACTGGTTAGTACTTGAATGGGAGACCACCTGGGAATACTGAGTGCTGTAGGCTAGGGAGAAGGAACCGCAGCCCATTCCCAAACAGTCAGCCACTGAAATCCCTAGCAGAGAAGTAACTGACAATGGTGCTAGGCATAGCACGGTGTCAGGTAGTGTTTTATTTGTTGAACATAGAGTTGCTATGAGTCAGACTGGACTGGAGGACACCTAATAACAACAACAAAATTACAAATTACCACTTAGAGGCAAAAATGAGTCTTTAGTACTTTATCTAATCTTCTAGATATCATAATTCCAAAAAGTGGATGTTTTATGGTTGCCTACCAAATGCAGATATGTCAGAGTCAGCCTGCACAACTTACTTAGTGAGACTCTGTCACAAAAAAAAAAAAAAAAAAAAAAAAAAAAAAAAAAAAGAGGTGGGCTAGGGGTGTGGCTCAATGGTGGAGTGATTGGCTAGCCTGCATGGGGCCTTGGATTCAATCCCAAATATTGAAAAAAATGCAGATACATGTACAATGCTAGCTTTTGAAATGGAGTCCATTCTCTATTCAAGTCATAACACCAGAACCTGTGTGAGATTCCGGGCTGTTTTTATCTAGAAGACACCTAAGTAAGGAAAATAACAAGCCTTGAAAACATTCATTGGCTGCCGTATCATGCCCATGTATGAAATTATTATCTCAGTATCGCTCTAATTGAACTCTTCTTTAGATGCTGCTCTTTCTTTCATTTTTGGTAAAGTCAAAGCTTTTGCTCATATAATAATCTTTTTCATGTTCCAGTGCATGAATGGTCTGGGTCCTGGAAAGGGGTCACAATTTATGCTTTTGAAATGAGCCTACACAAAGTAAAAACAACAGAGCAATTCAGACAAACCACCCATGAATTTGGTACAAAAGATGTGTTCTTTCATTTTAATTGAACCACCTGCTCAGTTCAGTCAAAAAGAGCCAATCTGTTCTATTGTATAGATTGAGTCTTAGAGAAAAGTTTTATAGCCAAAGACTTTTCTATGGAAAATAGTAGAGACATTAAAAACCAAAACATTTTAGGCTACCATCTACTAGATCAGGGGAAACTTATAATGTGTGTGTGTGTGTGTGTGTGTGTGTGTGTGTGTGTGTAAGAGAGAGAGAGAGAGAGAGAGAGAGAGAAAGAGAGAGAGAGAATTAAATAGAAGACAGAGTGAGGATTTTTTTTTTTGCTGGACTTGATGTCTCTGAGGAGACCACTGAAAAGCATTTACATACTCCTGTGCTTATATGTTACCCACAAGATGACAGGAGAATCCCCTGAATTTACTGCTACCCACAGGAAGCATCTCAGGGGGCCCATCCTTGCTTACTTGAGCTTTCCTCAGTATCATCTTCTTTCTCCTCCACTTGGATTTGCACTGTTGAAGAAATAAAAAAAAGCATAGAAATTATTTAAATGTCTGTATAATTGTTAGGTCCTAGCTTTTACTTCTATTATTTTCATCAGAATGTTTCCCTTCAGTTAATAAAATATTTTCAATAAGCTTGTCTAAAAGAACATCATTTATTAAAGATATACAACCTCAGCATCTTATACAATGCTGGGCAAAGATTGCTCTGTTTCATTGCCTTCAGTGATTTGCAAAACATGAGCTGCAAGTTTATCAGCTCAATTCAAAATAACTACAATGAAAATAAATTTTGTACTATGATAGTTATATTGGGGTTTGTTGGATCATTTCATTTCATGAGAAATTGAATTGTTAGTAAATCTATATCCATATGCCCAAGCCAATTATGTTATCATAACCAAATTAACTACTTAAAATAGAGAATAATTGATTCCAACCAAATCTACCAAGCATCAAAATGTCTGTAGAAAAAAATACTTAATGTTGGATCTTTCCTCTTTCAGTTATTTCTATAGATACTATATTGTTAAGCCCCATCGAGTCAGATCCTGCCCATAGCAACTCTCATAAGGTTTTCAATGGCTGACTGTTTCAGGATTGTTTTTCAGGAGTGGATTGCCACATGCTTCTCTCATTTTTATAGTTCTGGGAATTAAACACGGGCCTTTGGAAAATGTGAAGCAGCACTCTACCAACTGAGCCAAACCCCAGCCTCATGGTGCTATATTAATATAGCCTAAATTTCCCAGAAGGCTGGGGTTTAGCTCAGTGGGTAGTGCCACTCCCAAGGCAGAAGGGAGAAGGACATGGCAACCCACTCCAAAGGCAATCCCGAAACAATCTGCCATTGAAAACCCTATGAGGGTCGCTATGAGTCGGACTTGACTTAATGGCACCTAACAACAACAACAACAAATTTCCCAGCAATGCATCTTGGAAAAGCTGTGGCAAAAGATATCTTTAGAGTATTGAAAAGTAAAGATGTCAGAGTGAAGACAAAGGTGTGCCTGACTCATGCCATGGTATTTTCAGTCACATCATATGGTTGTGAAAGCTGGACATTGAACAAGGGAGACAGGAGTATTATTGCTTTTGAATTATGGTGCTGCAAATGACTATTGAATATACCATGGACTGCCAAAAGAACCAACAGATCTATCCTAGAAGAAATGCAACCAGAGTGCTCCTTGGAAGCAAGAATGGCTAGACTGTGTCTTACATATTTCAGACATGTAGTCAAGAGAGCTCAATCCCTGGAGAAAGACATCATGTTTGGGAGACTGGCAGGTCAGCAAAAAAAAAAGGAAAACCCTGCATCAGATGGATTGACACAGTGTCTGCAACAATGGCCTTAAATATAAATAAGATCGTGTGCCTGGCACAGAATTAGGAAGTGTTTTGTTCTGCTGTACGTAGGGTCACTATGAGTCGGACTCAACTCAATGGCACCTAACAACAACAATAACAACAACAAATTTCCCAGGATATGATTCACCTTGACGATGTAGCAACAGATGATTTTATAGTTCAATATAAGAGAATACTTCTGTTTATTCCCCATCATTATACTCATGCAGAATTTTGTTTTTGGTTTTACTTCATTTTCTTAGAAGAATATAAAACTTTTTATAAAATTGTTAGTATAGAGTAACAGACGAAAAAAACATACTAATTGGCAAATTTTTCCCTAACGTCAACCTCATGTTCTTTGATTACAGGTATAGTTAGCCTCCCAGAGACAGAGCTCTCCAACTTGCCTTGGTAAAAATTAAAAGTACACTATTCCTTAAAAGCTAAAGTCTGGTAACTTATTACAATATATTAATTTTATTGTATTTTCATTTCAGGTGGAATGGTATAAATCCAAAACAAAGCAAAAACGACAAACAATGTTGCTGTGAGTAGATGAAAAACACTCTGGTTTTGTTTTTGCTTTTGCTCTGTTAAAAATTATCCTTCAGAACCTGACAGGCATATTGAAAAGGTAACACACACTAAGAGTCCAAATTCCATTCACAAAGCAGATTACTATAAAAGCACTTTTTGCTTTTAAACACTGTCTACATTAAAATTTTTGATGTGCAAAAATGTTATCACTCAACATCAGCCTTGGAATGTAAAAATAAGTGTTCTTTTGTTCAGAGTGTACATATGCCTTCTGTTGCTAGTTGTAACTGGATCTGCAAAAGACAAAGATTTTTATGTCATCACTGAGAGCTTGCAATAATGAAGGCAGACACTTCTAAGCAGATATTGTACATCCCACAGTAGGTCATGGTCTCTTATTTGCAATTAATGCCACCACTGAGCTTCTTTAGTAAAAGAAGAATTCCCTAGAAAGGCATTTTAATGACATAAGATTATCTTTGGATCATGATCTTATCAGTATGTATAATAAGGAAACAGCTGAGGACAAATAGCAAATGCTAACCCACAGCTTATTCTGAAACACACTTATCCAAAGCAATTTAAAAAAAAAATTGTACTATATATCATGTGGACTTGTAATGCTCTATTTACTGAAATCTGATCACTTTATTAATTACAATAGGAAAAAACTACTAAATGAACAGAAATACAAGCAAGCCTTTACAAAAGATCATATATTAAATAAAAACAGCAGAATCAAATGTCCCAACAAATGAAACAAGCAACAACTCAGTTTTGTCTAGTAGCCAGGTATAGAGTCATAGATCATCTTCTCTGGTACAAAAAGGATAGTTATAAATGACCATTAAACAAAACCTCACAATCCATAAAGGTGTCAAATGGAGAGTTAAAGAGAGTTATGTTTTCTAAGAGATGCAATGAAGAATGTTGCAGAAATCACCCATTCTCTTCTCTTTAATTGACTTTCTCAGCTGGCCTGTGCATGATTCTCATTGAGTGTCATCTTTGCTCCACAGCATCTCTTTGTCTGGCCAAGGAACAGATCTGTTTTATAGTCATTGGGATAGCAACAGTTTTGTTCTTGATCCAAACTGCCAGCTAGGGCATCATCAGAATCAAAAACTAAATAGTAGCACTATGACCAAGAGATTCAAGATTCCATCAAAATCCTCAGACCAAGCTTGATTTTAATGGAGCAGTATTTTGCCTGAAGAGCAACAATCAAAACTGATCTTTACTTCCTCCAACTCAAAGCAATGCTAAAGAACCAAGCTAACAACCCTCTCCAAGGCAAAAACCTGTGCAAAGGAAGAATTCAGAATGCTTAAATGGGAGCTGCAGACTGTCTTTCCTTTTTCAGACAATCTTTACAATGGCTTGTTGTCATCTCTTCTCTTGGGCATCCCTAGTAGATTATTCCCTATCCTCTGACTTCCTCATGCTTTGGCTGCTTCCCAAAGTCTATTGACCTTGTACCTTAAAAATAGCCCTTCTCTCCTGGGAGTGATGGGAGGACAATGAAAGAAGAGGAGAGGGAGATCTCTCAAAATGTTGGCAACATTGAAGTATGCATATTTAAGAGAAGAATATGCAATTGTAGCAGATGAACTCCTAGGCAATCCAGATCCTCATTTCATGCAAATACAGCCAGCAATTTATAAACATAAAAGGAAACAACAGCAAAATGCCACATTTCACTGCCATCGGAGTTGTTGAGAAAAGCAGATGTTGATCTAGGTTTTCTTATTTAATATATAAGGTGGTGTTTGTAATGCATGGAGGTTACAGTGACCAAGTGGCCAGATGAGTTGAAGGATATTGCCTACTCCACATTTAGCTCTTAAAACAGTGTTTGTGGCACCAGAGTATTATTTTGGAAACCAAAAATTAATCTGTTCAACTAGTACTTATTGTTTATCCACAAAGAGTAAGTGTTTGTAGACTGTTCAAGAAAATACCTTTACCTTTAAGGAATGACTTCATAACAATGAGCTTTGAGATTAGGAACGCATATAAGCTATCTATTAGACATCTAAACATGACATTAAGTAGGAAATTGAGTATTTGATCCAAGAGTTCAGAAGAAAAGACTGGGCTGGAAATATGTATTTGGAATTATTAGCATATAGATGATATTTCAATCCCTAAGACCAAGAATATGAATATAATCAAAATAGGAAAAGAAGACTTCAAAGTTAAGTGGACAGGGAGAAGAAAACCAACTCTAGCATCTAAGAATGAACAGTGAAGTGAAAGGAAAATAAGACATTGTGGAAGGAAGGCAAGTAATGTGCATTAAGGAGATGTTTCCTAGGCTGCTAAGTCAACACAATGAGGACTGAAAATTGACCATTGAATTTGTCAATGTGAGGGCAATGGTGATCTATGAAGGTTAGGAGCAAGAAAATATGAATAGATAAAAGTACCTTTTTTCTTCAGATAGTGTATTCTAAAGTAAAATTTTCTTTTTCCAGAAGGAAAGAGAGTTATGAACCCTTTAACAAAAAGATGTAAAATTTCTTCCTCAAAGGGAATATTAAAGAGAAGGAAGACAAATCGGGAAAACTATTTTTTAAAAAACAGAGAGAGAGAGAGAGAGACAGAGAGAGAGAGAGAGAGGGATTTGTAAATCTCTTTAAAATTAGCATTCAACTGGGATCAGTGGCCCACACCTGTAATCCCAGCAACTCCAGAGCCAGAGGCAGGGGATTCCCAAATTTGAAACTAGAGGCAGTCTGCATAATTTAGTGAGACCTTGTTTCAAAGAGTAAAAAAAAATGGGCTGAGGGTGCAGCTCAATGGTACAGCACTTGCAAAGCATGTAAGCAGGAAGCCCTGGGTTCAACCCCCAGTACAAAACAAAAAACAAACAAACAAACAAAAACCCACAATTGTAGCATTCTTAATGAGAAGACACCATGTGAATTTTATGCTCTGAAAATTCTAGTTGTGAGACCATCTAGTAACCTTCCAAACTGCTAAGTTCTTATAACAATGATAGTGTTGGTGGTGATGCAAAATATGATTTAGAGAAAATAGTATGTGGCTTGGAGGGGTGCATATGCATATGCCAAGAACAGCATTCAGATTTTCTACTTTTCTAAAAATAAAACAACAAAAAGCCCAAATTATGAAAATAAAAAGTAAAGTTAAACCTAAAGAAAAGCTACCCAAAAGTGAGCCATGTGGGTGTCAGAAGAGTCCCTAAATTGTATTTAGGTACAATCTTTCTGTAGACAACAGCCTGACTCCTTATTTCCATTCATTTATCATAACACTTTTGGTGGATGTGTGGAAAACAGAAGCCATTGTCAACAAAACTGAATTAAAATGATGGGCTGTGTTTCTTCTTCCTCTACAGTAATATCTACCCAAGGCATCAGATCTGTCTCAGGTTAACTAAGTAGCTCCGTTTATCCTTGGTACTTTAGGTAAGGACAAGAAGATGCCCATGATATTCACTGATAACAATCCTAAGTCCTCCAAATAATGGATACCTATGATAATTTTGGAAGCCACTGAGTAAAGAGAATTATTTAATTATCATCTTAATAAATTTGTAAACTATAAAACATTTTAAAAGTCTCAGAAGTCAGAAATGTGGAAGGAGATCATTATACTTAAATACTATCAAAGTGGAGGTGAAAAAGATTTAATTTGGCAAAGCTAAGCTAATATTTCCTCTGAATATCCAAGCATCTTTCTTATCTTCCTTAAGATCAGCCTTGAGAAAACCATGGGGCAAGCATATTCAAAAACACTCTAATGTAAACTTCCTCAACATAAACCTGCTCATATTTTTAATCATTATAATGTCTTGGAGATACAAAATAGTTTAAATGTATATGGTTTTAAAATTATAAAGAAAATAATAATTTTGCATTTGGGTAATACTCAATTTTTTATTTATTTATTTATTTATTTATTTATTATTATTATTTTTTGCAGTGCTGGAGAGTTGAACTCAGAGCTTCACATATGCTTCTGCAAGCACTCTACTACTCAGCTGTAACTCCCTCAGTCCATGTTTTAGTTTTTATTTTTGTTACGGGGGAGACACAGGGAGTGCAGCTATGCAAGTCCAGAGCACAGCCCCAAGAATCTGGCAGGAAAACTTCAGTCCTTATACTCAGCATATTAGAGTTTATACCTCACACAGAAATTATAATACAGAGTACACCTTTTAAGAATAATTACAGGGAAAACTGGGGTACCTGAAGAAGCTCTAGTAAGCCTGGAAAGGAAATTGGGAAAATCTGCATTCCCTAGGTGATTGGGCTGGAGTTTCTATTCTTGAGGGGAAGGTAAAGAAGCCAGAGAACAGGAGAGGTAAGTAGGCTTTTAGAAGGAAAGGTGCCTTGCACAGACAGAGAAAATGGCAGACCAGAAAAAAGGGAGAGAGAAGCAGATGGTTGCTAGAGAAAGAAGAGCAGGGAGGAGAAGTGGGAGTGGATGAAGAGACACTTTGTGGAAGAAGAGAAACTTTGTGGGCAGAGGAAGAGGAGAGCTTGTGAGTGCATTTTCCCATTAGTTTTATTCAAACTAGGTCATGCCCAGTGGGGTATCAGCCCTGGGTGCCCATCTCTGGGTGCCTGAACCTAGGGTATATTATGTCCTTCCAAAGTCCTCAGAGACATAGATGACTTCTTCATCATGGTAGAAAGGCAGGGGCCATTTTCAATCCCCTTTTCTTCCATATTGCCTGCTAGCTACTTAACATTTTAAGATAAGATCTTCCGAATTTACCTCTTACTAGTTTACCACCATCCTTGCCTCCAAGGCAAGTTAGATCTCCAAAGCTAAGCAGGGTAGGGCCTGGTTAGTACTTGGATGGGAGACCACTTGGGAATACCAGGTGCTATGTTGTTAGGTGCCGTGGAGTCCATATCCGATTCATAGCGACCCTACGTACAATAGGGGAAACACTATCATCTCTGTTTCTCTGCTGTTCATAGTGTTTTCAGTGGCAGATTGTTTTTTGGGAGTAAGTTGCCAGGTCCTTCTCCCAAAATGCTACTGAAACACTAAAGGAACTCAGCTACCAATCTCCACTCCCACCTGGAGTCCTGCAGTCCCATCCCAAGCTCCACTCTGAGTTTCCTGCAGCAGCCAGACCGCCTGGCTTAACCAACAGGAAAGTGTCCTCTCCCAGTTCTGGAGGTGGAAGTCTGAGACCCCAGGGTCAGCAGCATTACAGATGGTTGCCTTCCCTTTGTGTCCTCACATGGCCATCTGTCTTTGTGGTAGTGGTGGTCGTGTTAGGTGCCGCCGTCTAACAGAGGAAACACTATTGTCGGTGCTTCTCTGCTATTCATAGGGTTT
Source organism: Pedetes capensis (assembly GCA_007922755.1). Classification (NCBI taxonomy): domain Eukaryota; kingdom Metazoa; phylum Chordata; class Mammalia; order Rodentia; family Pedetidae; genus Pedetes; species Pedetes capensis. The sequence goes on along the minus strand of VMDO01013946.1, from coordinate 41,565 downwards.
TCAATGGCACATTGATTTTTAGGAGTGGGCTGCTGCGTCCATCTCCCAAGCCTACAGTATCTGGTGTTCCCAAGCGGTCTCCCATCCAAGTACTAACCAGGCCTGACCCTGCTTAGCTTCTGAGACCTGACCGGATCAGATGCCACAGTGCTATGGCTGCAGGCCTGTCTTTGTGTCCAGGTGCTATAGGCTGGGAAAAGGACCTGGCAACCCACTACCAAAAATCAATCCGCCATTGAAAACCCTATGAATAGCAGAGAAGCCCTAATAATAATGTTTCATCTATTGCACATAGTGTCGCTATGAGTTGGACACTGACTTGAGGGCACCTAACAACAACACAACAACCTCTAGCCTTGAACTTGGTAGGATTTCGGTCATATGCCACCATACCTGGCTCCTAACTCCTGTTACAGTAATAGTCTTTCTCCTTATTTTATTCATTTCTTGAGGTTCTGGGTCTTCCAAGTAGAAAATGAAGAGCAACTGATGGCTGCTTTATTAAAAACACAACATAAAGCCTGCCATGGTGGCTCACTTCTGTAATGCCAGTGACTCAGGAGGCTGAAGCAGGAATTTTGAGGCTAGAGTCAGCCTGTGTCATTTAATGAAACCCTGACTCAAAAGAAAAAATAAAAATGGGGTGGGGGTATATTCCAGTGGTAGAGCACTTGCAAAGCATGTGCTGTACCCGCAAGTACTACAAAAATAAAATAAAATAAAATAAAATAAATAAATAAATAAATAAATAAAATCACAACGTAAAATATTGCACTTGCCAAATGAAACAGGATGAAGTTATGGAGAAACACATTTTACTACGTGGTTGCAGACAAAGGATGGCTAACTCTTAGTAGAGAAAGAAGAAAAAAGAAAATCTGTTCAAAATAAGGAGTTCCTTTCCTTTTAGAATGGAAATAAGTTGTTTAAATGTACATAAGGAGGGAAAAGGGATGCACATCAAATTTTCTTGTACTTGTTTCTTTTGCTGTTATTATACAAGAAATTATAATTAAACCCAAGCTGAGTAAAATGAGTTGCTGGTATGCTTCCAAATTCTCCCACTCATTATCTAGAAAAGCAAATATGAAATGCTGAAGCATGGTTCTTCCAGTGGTGAATTTACATGAGGGAATATTTGTGAGAAACTGTAATTAGGTATTTCACAACACCATCATTCTACACAAAGAACAGAAACAGCTCTTACTCTATATGGTGTGAACAATTGGCCTCTCTCTCTCTCTCTCTCTCTCTCTCTCTCTAAATATATTCAATAAATAAATATCTATTTATAAAGGCATTTAGAGTTCTCTGTGGTTACAAAAAATACATAGCAAGTCCTTGCTTTTTCTTTGCATTTAGATTACTTTGGAGGAGGGAACATTTCTTATTTAACCATTCTGTCATAATATATATTCAGAATGTGTGCTCTCACATTGCAATTACCACCGTAAAGGGCAACCACTGTAAATAAGCGTGATGAAATGAAAATACATTCCCTTGTGAGTTTTCGTGGCTAAAACCTTTTATAGTAATAGGATACCAAAATAACAACCAGTTGAAAATACAAATGTGTGTTAGAAACCGTTAGCAGCTCTGCTTATATCCTCAGGTTATTTAGAACAAAAATGAATCCTTTGGTCCTCCATTGCATTTCTGTGATATTCCAAGTGATGAAGGAGATTGCTTGTCGGGAATCATGGATAAACAAACAAAATGAAGCAATCAGAAAACAAAGAATTGTGGCACAAGTGAAAGCAGCTGATTGTTCCCAGAGCATAAAGCAGCAGGGAAAGGCTGGTTGAACTCTGTATGCATCTTTCCCCTTTCTTTGTAGCACTGCTTTTGTTCACGTCAGAGATGGTAATTAACGCTCATTAGCATACATTAGCAAATGTTAATCAGCGTCTTCTAGAGAACAAAAGGCAGTGGGTGCTGGGAGAGTCAGGAAAAGGTTTGATGGTTAGGGAATGAATGACTGCAACTGAAAACAGGGAAAACAGAAAGGGAAAGAAAAGACACAAGACTTGGATTTGCAGTTTCCTGGAACTTGTAAGATAAGATCTGTCTTTCTGACAAATAGTATTAGCATAAAGAAGGATGAAATGATTTAGTCCATATTTTCTAACAAAAAAACAAAAAGGAAAGGAAAAAGCACATCATTAACTAGAATGAATCATTCTTTGTTCTACTCTTCAGTTATTTGGGGTGGGGTGGGGAGGAATCACATTTTGCAGGATTTGCCACTCAATTAGGGTATTGGTTAAGGTTGTTGTTGTTAGGTGCCATCCAGTCCTGTCTGATTCACAGAGACCCAGATAGGGTTTTCAATGGCTGATTGTTTCAGGATTACCTTTGGAGTGGATTGTCATGTCCTTCTTCCATTTTTGCGGTGCTGGGAATCAAACTTGAGACCTCAGAGACTGCAGAGCAGTGCTGTACCAATGGAGCTAAATCCCAGCCCCATTGGTTAACATAGTCATCACTTAAAGAAAACAGATTCGGAATGCTAGTTCTTCATTGCACTGGGGTTTAGCTCCCTTGGTACAGTACTGCTCTGCACTTTCTGAGGACTCGGGTTCAATCCCCAGCACCACAAAAGTGGAAGAAAGATGTAGCAATCCACTCCTGAAAGCAATCCAGAAACAGTCAGCCATTGCAAACCTTGTGAGGGCCACTGTAACTTGACAGCATCTAACAACAAGGTCTTCATAAACTGTGACCATCTATCCACCCATCCCAATTTTTTCCCCTCAATCTCAACTTAGAATAATGAGTAAAACTAAGCTTCTAAGTAAATTGTGGGGCTGGAATTTAGCTCAGTTGGTAGAGCACTGCTCTACAGTCTCTGAGGTCCCGAGTTTGATTCCCAGTACCACAAAAAAACAGGAGAAGGACACGCCAATCCACTCCCTAGGCAATCCTGAAACAATCAGCCATTGAAACCCTATAAGGGTCACTATGAGTGGGACAGGACTTGACAGCACCTAACAACAACAACAGTAAGTAAATTGTAAATGGTTTGTAATTTTATTAAAATAGTTTACAGATATGCTATATGTGTTAATTTATATCCTAGGGGCAGCTAGTGAAAATTTGAATAATTATTACTCTATAAAACCCTGTTAATCTATTTATTAATTAATATCCTATTAATCTATTACTCTATTAATACCCTAATAATTATTCCATAGTGTGAGAATGAAGATTGAACACTTGAGGTCTCTACTCAGAAGCACTTCATCCATTTCTAGCTGAGATTAACACTAAATGGTTTGTTAATTGGAATAATGCTTATTAGAAATAAATTTTATGAATTAAATGTGATCAAGGTATGTGGATGCTATAGTTTTGAGTTTAAAATGTCCCCCAAAGGTCATGTGTTTGAATGTTTGGTCCCCAGCTGATGACATTGTTCTGGGAGATTCTGGAACTTTGGGAAGTGGGATCTAGTTTTTGCAGAAGTAGGTCCCTGGTGGGTGGGACTTTAGAAATTTTTACACAGATCTGCAGTTCTGGTCTCTCTGTGCCTCTTGATCCACCATAAGATGATTCTCTGTAGAGGATGCTGCTGCTGCTTATCCCATCTCCATATACCTGCTCTGCCTCTATGGATGGAAATCTTCTAACTGTGAGCCTCCAGTAAATCATTCCTCCCATAAATTTGTTTTGGTAAGTTTCTCTAGGACAGCCACAAAGGAGCTAACACAATGAGTTAGGTAAAAATGTTATTTCTGCTGTCTGTTCTGGTATACACAAGGTCACAAATATACTACATTTAATAATATCCTTTTGGAATGGTAAGTATTCTACACTCAAGAGACTTCAATAGTGTTTTGTTTTGCCACTAAATGTAGAATTTTGTCTGATAAAATTCCTATGAAGGAGGTACTATTAATCCCATTTTCCAGATGAGGAATCAGAGAATTAGAGTGGATAACTGGTTAGAGAGCTTCAGCTCACACAGATAGTAAATTATAGAACTGAGGTTTGCCTTGGAGTCATCCCAAATCCATTACCAAGGCCTATTAATTTTATATCCTTGATCTGTTTGTTTCTTGCCATCACCACTCTCAACACCACAGCAAATTATCATCTCCTCTTTCTAATCATACTGAATTATCCACTCTTGCCCATGTAATCCAGTCTCCATGCAGCATTCCGCTGCATATAGTCACAGGTGCAATTTTACATTTATTTATTAGATTATGCTTATTTGGTCAATATAGATACTGCAAACTTTCTAGACAGCATTGATGCCTCTTCATAACATCCAATAAAGTAAATACTATAATCCCTAATTTTTACATGCCTTAACAAAAGAATTTAAACGAAATAGAAAATAGCAAAACATTGATATTCTCTAGGAAGTATGTATGGATTTTTTGACAATCACTAAAATCATCTTCCACTGTAGAAGGGAATAAGATTCAGTAAAAGTTTTTTCTAAAACATTATTTCTGCCAGGCATGGTAGTACACACCTGTAATCCCAGCAACTCGGGAGGCAGAGGCAGGAGGATCCCAAGTTCAAGACCAGAGGCAGTCTGTGTAATTTATCAAAACACTGTCTCAAAAAGTAAAAAAAAATTAAAAAATGGGCTGGGGGTGCAGCTCAGCAGTAAACTACTTGCAAATCATGCAAGCGTGAGACCCTGAGTTCAACCCCCAGGACAACAAAATAAATAAATAAATAAATACATAAATACATAAATAAATAAACATTATTTCTATAGGTAGAAAATTTATGTCCTCCAAAATTTGCATATTAAAACCTATCCCCAATATGATGGTATCAGAATTGACGCCCTTGCAAAGTGATTAAGTCATGGAATAAAATGGAAATGAACTGTTGTTGTTAGGTGCTATTGAGTTGGGTCCAACTCATACCAACCCTATGTACCACTCCAACACTTTCCAACTATTGTGCCATGCCTGGCAATATGTCAGTGCTTCCCTGCTGTTCATAGGGTTTTCAGTGGTGGATTGTTTTGGAAGTGGATTGCCAGGTCCTTCTCCCTAGCTTACAGCACCTAGTAGTCCCAGGTGGTCTCCCATCCAAGGACTAACTATGCCGGCCCTGCTTAGCTTCCTAGATCACGCAAGACGGCATGCTAGGGTGCTATGGTTGCAGACCATTGAATGAACTAGTGCCCTTATAAAAGAGACTTCCCTTGTCCCTTCTACCATGTGAGTCATTGTTGTTGTTGTTATTAGGTGCAGTGGAGTCGGTGTCCAACTCATAGCGACCCTACCTACAATAGGCGAAACACTATTGTCAGTGCTTCTCTGCTATTCCTAGGGTTTTCAACAGCAGATGGATTTTGGGGAGTGGGTTGCTGGTTCCTTCTCCTATCATGTGAGAAGATACCAAAAAGATAGTCATTCATGAACCAGAAAGGGGAGTCTCATCAGACACCAAATTTGCCAGTGCTTGAATTTTTTACTTCTCAGCCTCCGGGACTATAAGAAATAAATGTCTGTTGTTTCTAAGCCACCCAGTCTATGGTATTTTGTCATAGTGACCTGAGCAGACAATGAAAATTATATACTGGATTTTGTGCACATAACAAATGATTTGGTTTAAGTGAAACCAGAAGAGGAAAAGGCCATAGAAGAAGAGAAAGCTGGCAGTTATATTTACCATATTATGCTTTACATAATGAGATCTTAAACATGAGGGAAGAAAATGAAACTATTGCCCCAATTAAAGTATATTTTAATGACAAGAAAAAAAATAATAGTCATGCATTGGTGTAAGCATACTTCTGAATAGCAAAAGCAAAATGATAACCTTATATGTTAAATATACTGGAAGCATGAAAGTGGAAGAATATTGAATGAAGTCTAATGGATTCTGGAAGAATGAATAAGTAAGAAATTAGGTATATACAGACATTTCTTTAGTGGGGTGGGATTGGAGAATGTTACAAACATATTAATAAACTTTTTCCCAACACATACATATGTGGATAATATAGACACTAAGGGTAACTTCATGAGAATAAAGAAAGGAGATTCCATGTGTGATTCTATTCCTGGAATCAATTTGTTCATGACTGTTAAATATTTTTCTTGAAGATTATAGTTAGAGTTTCTAATTATTTTACTTTCTGAAGCACATGAGATTCAAAAGTAACCAAATCATGTATCTCACAAGGGCCAATCAATTTCTAGGTAGAATCAGTATCTCCATGGAAAACAGCTTTTTTAAAAAGCTGAAATAAATTAAGACCTTTCTTTGTGCCAAGTACTTTCCAATTACTCTCATTTCATTTTGTGACTATAGCAATGTAATAAGAGAGTTATTACTAGCATTATTTACTGGGGAGAAATCTGAGGTTTAGAAAAATTAACTGATTGGCTGAGGTCCACAGAGCAAGAAAGTAGGCATGAGTGTGAACTCCAAAATTCATTTCTTAAACAATATATTTCACTATTCCTTTAAGGTGGAACGTTGTCTTTACCGCAGAGGTAGATGAACTAACTCAGGATACACATCTAAGATTTATCTGTGCTTGAAGAGACTGGCTATGAGATCAATACATTCCAGTTCAACTCCCTCATTCCACCAAAGAAACTGGACACACTCAAGTCAATTGATTTACCAAAAATCATATAATTAATATGTGACATAACCAAGATTTAAATCCTGGTCTTCTATTTCCACATCCAAAATTGTTTTCACAGCAAGCTGCCTCAATTACAGCCATTGCAAAGTTAACCCAAAAAGTGTTATATCTTTGTTATAAAATCAACATTGATGAATGGAAGCAACTCATTCTATCATGGGTCTGTAATAGAACATATACCTACATCCAAATTTCAGTTCCTGAAATCAGCTTAATTCTCTACATGGGTAAAAGTCAGTAAAAACGAAATGCCACATTTTATTTATTCAGTAGACTTTATTCATCTTAGCACCTCTAGCATAATCTTGTTCATAAAATTTAACATAGCAGATCCTCAATGGATACTTGGGCCAGATATAAGACAGAAAGAGACAAGTCAAAATACCAGTCTGTTTCTGGAGCATACTGTGTTGTGAAAAGAGGCAAACCCAACATTTTCCATCAGAACTGGTTGTGGGCTGAGTGGATAACAATGGTATTAGGAATTGATTGTTTTTTTCTAAAGATGTTGTTGTTTGTTGTTAGGTGTCATCGAGTGGGGTCTAATTCATAGCTACTCTCACAGAGTTTTCAATGGCTATTTATTTTGAGAGTGGGGAATTATTTTGAGAGTGGGCTGCCACATTCTTCTCCCATTTTTGTCATGCTGGGGATCAAACCTAGGGCCTCAGAGCCCTCTACCAACTAAGCTAAAGTTCAGCCCAATTCTAAGGATAATCCTATCTAATTTCATTCAGTAAATATGTATTGAACATCAACTCTGTGCAAGACTCAGTGCCCAGTATCAGAGAGAATGCATGGATCAGTAAGAGATTAACTTTATGTGCCAACTTTAATGGACACAGAGTGCACAGATACTTGATTAAACATTATTCTGGGTAAGTCTATGAGGTTATTGTTGAATAAGATTAATATTTGACTTGGTAGCGTGAATAAATATATTTCCTCCCTAATGTGGATGATTTTGTGTGAGGTCCCAAGTTCGATTCCCAACACCACAAAAATGCGAGAAGGGCCTGGCAATCCACTCCCAAGGCAATCCCAAAACAGTCACCATTGAAAACCCTATGACGGTCTCTATGAACTAGATACCAACTCAACAGCACCTAACAACAACAACAACAATGTGGATGAACTTTAACCAATCCACTGGAGGCCTGAATATAACAAAAGGCTGAATAAGAGACAATTTGCTTTCTCTGCCTGAGGTCTGTGAGCTAGAATATTGATCTTCTCCTCCCTTTGGTCTCTAACTGGAACTTAATGCCATCAGTCTTTCCTGGTTTTCAGCCTTTTGTAATGTATATCTTGGGACTCAGCCCCCATGAGTCAACCTTTTATATAATATATACATTTACACACACACATATATATATATGTACATATATATATATGTATATATTCTGTTACTTATGATATTATATATCATAAACATATATGCTATTATTTCTGTTTTTCTGGAGAAGCTTGGCTAATGTAGAGAAACCCTACCTTCAAGATTACCTTGATGGAATCACACAAGTACATTAAAAACAAGACACAAAATATAACTTAGAGAAATACAGATAAAAGACCTGTGTGTAGCCAGGCGTGGTGGCACATGCCTGTAATCCCAGCAGCTGGGGAGGCAGAGGCAGGAGGATCGCAAGTTCAAGACCAGAGGCAGTCTGCATAACTTAGTGAGACCCGGTCTCAAAAAATGCAAAAAAATGGGCTGGGGGTGCAGCTCAGTGGTCCAGTACTTGCAAAGCATGCAAGTGCCAGACCCTGGGTTCAACCCCCAGGACCTAAAAAAAAAAAAAAAAAGGACCTCTGTGTGTGTGTGTGTGTGTGTGTGTGTGTGTAGGTGTGTCTGTGTAGGCGGGGCGGGGGGGTGAGAGAGAGAGAGAGCTAATTCACATGAGCAAGTGAGCAGGTTCATTAGTGCAATTCAAGATATTTCATTTGTTATAGTTCTTCAAATATTTTTGCAAAATAGCAGAAGATTGATCTGTATACTTAAATATGTATCTAACTACGAAATTTCCTTTGGATTAATTCTGATTTCTTCAAGATCATGTCCATTGTGATAGTTAATCTTGATTGTCAATATGATTGAATTGTGAAGTTTCTAAAACATTAGGGAAGCACACTACTACCTATGTCTGTGAGGGCATTTCCAAAGATATTTAAGGGGGAAGATCTGCCATGAATGTGAGTGGCACAATTTAGCACGCTGCAGGTCCCAATGGAATAAAAGAGGAAAAAAGAGGAAGCCCGTGAATGCTCTCCCTTCCTTTCTTTTTCCTCCTCCCTCTCCCTCTCCCCTCCCTCTCCCTCTCCCTCTTGTGCTCCCTTGCTTGAGCTCTCTCTCTCTCTCTCCCCTCCTCCCTCTCTCTGTTTCTCCCCTACCCCTCTCTTCCTCCCTCCCTTTCCCTCTCTTGCTCTCTATCTCCTTCCTGGACACTATGATATGAGCTGCTCTACTCAACCACACCTTCTCTACCATCATGGTCTGAAACATGAGAAACTATGAGCTAAAAATTAATCTTCCCTCTTTAAATTGTTTTCCTCAGGTGTTTACTTATAGCCATGAGAAAGTCTGACTAACACAGCCACAAAGAAGAAAATTTATTTCCATAGCTGGCCTAGTACTGAGGAATATGAATACGAAAGGATTCTTTTCATCTGAGTCTCTAAGAGTATTGAATTTATAACTTAGAACTAGAAAAAATAAACAACTCAGAGTTTTCATATTGTTGGTTAGTTCTAATAGAAAGAGCCTGTATGTCTGAGTCAGACAGACTTGTCTGAATTTTAATCCTGCCACAATTTTGTACAATTTTATATTTTGGATAATTTACTTAAACTGTGTTTTAGTGAAAGGAAGAAATGATAGCCATTGTATACAGTTGCTTCCAGCAGTGAAAACTGGAGAGATCTCAGAGAGAGATAGACCAGATAGAGGGACCTCTACCCAATGTTTCCAGGTTCTTGTTACTGTCGGAAAAAGAATTCAGAGTTGAGACAATATAAGGAATTGGGAAGAAGTTTAATGACAAAGCAAAGGTACACATTCAAGAGATGAGTGCCGATGTTCGCAGAGTAAGCCACATCCACAAAATTTGGACACCTCGTATTATGGACAAACATTAAATGGAGGGGAGAATTATTCATGAATTAAGGTGTGTAGAGTGAATCAAGGAATTTACTGAATGGATCAGAATTTTCCTGGAATAAGTTTTACTGCTCCCTTTTTCTGGAAGTGTCATAGCATCAGATGCATGATGGGAATAGCCAATCCTTCAACGCTAATTATATAGAGATGTCTTATAGTGAAGCAAAGAATAGTTAGCAGTTGTCTCTGTTGGCCATGGTCATCCCAATCAGTTTTTAGTGGTCTTGTTTGTCATTATTCAAGTGGTTACATAACATCCTGCTGTAAGGCAGCTCTGCTGCCGCATCAGCCTTTAGTCACCACAAAGTTGTCTCTTTTTCTATGCTACTTAGGCTGCCTACTGTGGACTACTGTGAGAACTAAATGTAAAAATAAATGTTTGCAATATCCAATACCTGGCACACAGCAAAGGTAGTATAGTCTGTGAATGCTGTGTAAATGCTTTGTTGTTGGTGGTGTTAGGTACTGCTGAGTCAGATCTGGGTCATGGCAATCCTATATACAACAGAACAAAACAGTCCTCAGCACTGTGCCATACTGGGCACTGTCAGGGATTCCCTGCTATTTAGAGGGTTTCCAATGGCTGATTGTTTGGGGATTGTTTTTGGAGTGGGCTGCTGTTCCTTCTCCTTTTTGTGGTTTGGAGATCAAACCCAGGGCCTCAGAGATTGCAGAGCAGCACTACTAAGTCAGTCAAACTCTAGTCCATTCAAATGTTTTAACACATTATAAATACAAATTTTTAGCATCTTCCACCTAAAATTCTAGGAAGATAAGGAAAATATATCTTCTCTGTTTTATCATAATACCATGGACTCTATAAGTAGGAAAATTCTCATAACACTTGGTGTTAGATGATATTATGTGGCAACAACAACAACAAAAATAAACAACAAAAAAGAGGCCTGAGGTGGGGAGCGTTTGGTAAGAGCTTTACAGTCTGCCAAATCCTAAATGTCAGGACCTTGTTCTTGCTGATATACCCTGCGTGTATATTATAAGTGATTTTTTGTTTTGTTTTCAGTTGATAGTAATCAATTTATCTTGATTAACTGCCAGAAGGCTGAGACTATAATTGTAACTCTCACATCCTGCACAGACAGTGATCAAAGATCTAAACCTGGTTTGCTAACAGCCAGATAGAAAGAAGAGAGAAAGCTGATCTTGATGAAGAGAGACCCCTCTAAAGAAAGGAGTAAGTCCAGGTGATCATTGTTCTTTAATTCCCCATGATCTCTTCCATTCCCCTATATGAGATGGTTCTTGATTCTTGGTTCTTGAGATCTTGGTTCTTGGTTCTTTGGTTCTTGGGACCAACTACATCCTAATGCTAGAAAAAAAAATTAATACTGGAGTAGGCTAAATACAATTGCCTAATTCAATGTAGCATATTTTTCAGATGACTAGTGGTAGGACTAGAAACCTGATTAGTAGCCTCAGAAGCTAATAAGACTCCTAATGCATTCAAATGTTCCCAAGAAACTAGTTCATAGCTCATGGGCAGCTAGCATATATCTTCACCTCTGCATTTCAAAGTGATCTTACCACTTATGCTACAAATCTATTCATGCCCACATCCTGTGTCATGAGTCATGAAATCTCACTGTGAATGTATATGTGCATAGATGTGTGTGTGTGTGTGTGAGAGAGAGAGAGAGAGAGAGAGAGAGAGCAAGAAAGAGAGAGAGAAAAAGAGAGAGAGAAGTAAACAGACACAAGGATAGAGGAAATTTAAAAAGGTTTAGTGAAACATTTCAAAATCTTGAATTTCTTTTCACAGCTTCTACATTCTTTACAAACATCTATTTACAGTAAGTTAATTCTAAACAACAAATCACATTAATTATCTGTGCTTGGTAAAGCTGCTTGCTCACCCTCAAACAAACTTATCATCAATAGCCTGATGGTTGGATATGAACCAACCATCTTATTTTTTATTCACCAGCTCAGCCTGGCAGCATTAAGAGTGTGTTTTAATGGATTTCATGAACAAAGGCCATCGGGTTTGTCTTCATTTCGTGGTGCTGAATCCTGAATCCTGGAGGATTTCTAGCAGTAAGAAACCAAGAGAATGCTTCTCAAACTTTAATATGCATCCCTATTACCCAAGAGCTTGTGAAATCATAGATCCCTGGATCTCATCCACAGAGATTCTAATTTAGTTGGTCTCCTGTGGGCCTAATAATTGGCTTTTCTGAAAAGATTCTGTTTTTGTTGGGTGATGTAGAGTCAGATCTGACTCATAGAGACCCTATGTACAACAGAACAAAACACTCCCCAACACTGTGCCACGCACATAATCTTTTTATGTTTGAGCCCAACATTGAAGCCACTATGTTTCTTCTCATTTTGAGTCATGCCACATCAGCAAAAAGAGTTCCCAGGAGCTTTACTCCATTTCCATCATTAAGGTTGACTCTACTTTAAGGAGGCAACTCTTCTCCAGTAGTTTCTTGAGTGCCTTCCAAGCTGGAGGGCTCACTTTCCAGCACCAGATTTGACAGTCCTTTGCTATTCATAGAGTTTTCAATGGCTGTTTCACAAGTGGACTGCCTGGTCCTTTTCCCTTTGTGTTGTTGTTGTTGTTAGGTGCCGTCGAGTCGGTATCAGACTCATAGCAACCCTTACAGGGTTTTCAATGGCAGACTGTTTCGGGATTGCCTTGGGAGTGGATTGCCAGGTCCTTCTCCCATTTTTGCGGTGCTGGGGATTGAACTCGGGACCTCAGAGACTGCAGAGCAGCGCTCTACCAACTGAGCTAAATCCTAGCAGGTCTTATTTTGGAAGCTCAACTGAAACCTGTCCACTATGACCCTGCTGGTATCTGAAATACCAGTGGCATAGCTTTCAGCATCACAGCAACACACAAGTCCCAACAACATAACAAGCTAACAGTAACACAGAGGAAAAAGATTTTAGGGGACATTAATGCGGCTAGTGGTTCTTCACAAACAACTGCTTTGAGACATCTTGATGGACAGGAGAAAGTTAATAAGTACTTGCAAACTTCTTTTGGAAAATATAATTCTTGTGACCTATAAATTATCTTTTTTGTCTACCATTATGCCAGTCTCATGTCATCTTGATTACTGTTGCTTTATAATTAACCTTGAGGACAAGTATATATCTTGCAACTTTGTTCTTCTTTTTCAAAGACTATTTGCCTCTTGTATGTCATTTGTATATTCACATAAATTTTAAGGTTGGGATATCAGTTTATGCAAGTATTTTTAAAAGCTTCCTGAGATAGTGAATGAAACTGTGTTGAATCCATAGATTGGTCTGGGGAGAATTGATATCTTAATAATATTGAATCTTCCAATTCACAAGTCATGTGTATTCACTTAATTTCTCCCTTCTTTATTTTCTTTCAGCAATGTTTTTTAGTTGTTGATGTTCAAATCTTATACCATTTTCATCAAATTTGTGCCTAAATACTCTGTAATTCTTGTTTCTGATATTCTAAATGATATTTTTTAAACTTCTATTTCTGATGGTTTGTTGTTTTCATACATTGGTACATGGTTTTGTTTTCTTGGAATGTCTTTGTCTGGTTTTGGTATTAGAAAAATGTTGGCCTCATAGAAACTTGGGAAATAGAGCTGGGCATGGTGGTGCACACCTGTGATCCCAGCAACTCAGGAGACAGAGGCAGGAGGATCGTAAGTTCAAGACCAGAGGCAGTTTGCGTAATTTAGCGAGACCCTGTTTCAAACAGTAAAAACAAAACAAGAAAATGGGCTGGGGTGCATCTCATTGGTCCAGCACTTGCAAAGCATGCAAGCACAAGGCACTGGGTTCAACCCCCAGTACCACAAAAAAAAAAAAAGTTGGGAAATATTCCCTCTTCCTCAATTTCCTAGAAAAGTTTGTACAGAATTAGAATTACTCCTGCCTTAACTGTTGAGTAGACTTTGCCAGGTAGGAAATTAGAGCTTAAAATATTCCTTATGGGGAAGTTTTTAACTATAAATTCAATTTCTTTGATGGATACAAGGCTAGTAAGGTTGTTTATTTCTTCTTGAGTGAGCTTTGGTACATGGTGTTATATAAGTAATTTGTTTAATTTAATCATAAGTTGTCAAACTTATTGGCATGAGCCTATTATCTTTTTAGTGTCTGTAGAATTTGTAGTGATGTCACCTCTGTCATCCCTGTTTTCTGTTATTAGGTGAATGAATGTTCAATTAAAGTTATACTTCCTTTGGTAAATTCCTGATCAGTGGCTTATCAATTTTATTGATCTCAATCAACAGGTTTTTGCTGTGATTATTTTTCTGTATGGTTTTCTGTTTTTGATTTCACTGGTTTCAACTCGTCTTTATTACTTACTTTCACTTATTTTGAGTTTATTTCCTTCTCCTCCTCTTCCTCCTCCTTCTCCATTTCCTTTAGTTTCTTAAAGGATAAACTGAGATCACTGAGTTGAGACCTTACTTCTTTTCCAATACGTGGTAGAATACTGTATTCTTCTAAACATTGGATTTGTCTTGTTTTTTATTTTTTTATTTTTTTGTTTGTTTGCTTGGTACTGGAGGGTTGCACTCATGGCCTTACAAATGCTTTGAAAACACTCTACCACTGAGCTTTACACCCACCCAGCTAATTTTTAAGTTTTTATTTTGAGTCAGGGTTTCACTAAGTTATGCAGACTGCCTCTAGCCTCAAAACTGTGATTCTCTTGTCTCTGCCTCCTGAGTCGCTGGAATTACAGGTGTGAGCCACCACACCCAGCTTCTAAATTTTTTTTTCACTACCTCTCATATATTTTACAGTGTTGTGTGTTTATTTAAATTCAGTTCAAAACACTTTTTAATTTCTCTTTTGATTTCCTATTTGACCCATTGATCATACAGGAGTATAACACTTAGTTTCCAAGTATTTGGGGATTTTTTCAGATAATTTTACTATTGATTTCTAACTTAAGTCCATTAAAGAATGTATTTTACAGTATTTGAATCTTTTTTAATTTATGAGTCTCATTTTAGGGGATAGAATATGATTTACCTTGCTAAATGTTCTGTGTGTACTTGAAGAGAAAACATATTTGTTTTTCTTAATTGGAGTGGGTTTCTTACAGGTAACCTACAATTAGACTTTTCTTTTTCATCAAATTTGACAGTTTGCCTTATGATTGGGGTGCTTAGACCATTTATATTTATTGTGTCTAAATCCATCCTTCTGCTACTTAATTTGTGTTTGACTATTCTCTTCTTTCTGCTTTCCTGTTTCCAGTTTTATCTTACATAAATTGATTTGTCCAATGATACCATTTTATCACTTTTTATGGCTTATTATCTGTAACTCTGTGGTACTTTATTAAGTGATTTATCTAGAGTGATCAAATTCAAGATATATTACCTTAAAATATGGAACTTTGGCACATTAAATATTTTAAGCTGTAAGAATTTGAGAAAACCACAGAAGTGAGAAAGACACTCTCACATTACCCTGTCCTTCTCCCCTGAAGCAGGACATGAAACCTAGTTAGGATTTTCTGACCATCCCCTGAATCAAAAAACAATATCCTCATGTGAGACATTCTCTCCTTTACTCAAAGTAAAGGAATATACTTATATCTGAAGATAAAGGACTGGCTAGGTTTCTTCTACCATTTGATTATCCCTCATGTGTTAGTTTTATTTTATAACATGTATGTATGTATGTATGTATGTATGTACTTTGCATTACTTGAGGGTTGAACCCAGTGCCTTGTGCATGCTAAACAAGCAATCTACCACAGAACTACATCCATTAGCCCCTTCTTTCTTTTTTATTTTGATACAGGGTCTTGCTAATTTGAGCAGGCTGGCCTCAAACTCATGGTCCTCCTACCTCAGCCTCCCAAGTCACTGGGATTACAGGTGTGAGCCACAGTGCCCAATTAGTTTTATCAGTGCTATGACCAAAATATACAAGAGAACAACTTGAAGGAAGAAAGATTTATTTGGGGGCCCAATTTGATGGCACCTAACAACAACAACAACATGGTTTTAGAGGGTACAGACTATGGTTGTGTGACCCCATGTGTTTGAGCAGAACATCATGGGAGTGGAAGCAAGTGGCAGAAGAGAGCTCTTCAGCTCATAGCAGACAAGTAGAAGACAGAGATACAGGAAGGGGCCAGAGACAAGATACACACAAAGACATGCCCCCAGGGACCTACTTCCTCCAGCTAGGACCAACCCCCAAAGTTTCCACAACCTTCCAAAATGGTGCAACCAGCTGGGGACTAAGTATATAACACACGAGCCTGTAGAGGATAATTAATATTCTACCCATAACACCCCACTTATCCTATCATATTTCTTTATTACTGTCTGTATACTCTTTTCCAAGCCATAAAAAAATTTGTTTCCTTGGATCTTCTTTCTTTATGAAGGATCACTTGTCACATAAAACTTAAACAAATGTGCATGCCTTTCTCTTATTAATCTGTCTTTTGTTATGGAGGCTCAGGGGCAAATCCACAATAGGTAAAGAAAAAATAATTATCCTCTTCGATAGGGGTAAAGCAGTCTTTGGGATCAATCTGACCTTAAGTGATATTACACTATTTTATGTATAATTTAAATCCCTATACTAGTATGTATCCATTTCTTTCCTTCCAGACTTTTTGCCACTATTGTCATATAAGTTTTAAACCTGACTAGTCTTCTCTTTTGTGATGTCTAATTTGCTATTAATCTCATCCAGCATGTGTTTCATATCAGACATTATAGTTTTCTTTGTAGAAACTTGGTTTTATCTTTTTACTTTCTTCTATGCCTCTGTTTGATCTTCCTTCTAGTCTCTTGAACATGTATAATGCAGTTAAAATAGCAGTTTGTCTACCAGTTATGTCATCTGTCATTTAAGGGGCAATAATGTTTATTTTTCCCCAAGTTATAAGTCTCTTCATATATATATATTCATGCTAATATTTTACTTATGCATGGTAATATTTCATTGGTAATATTTAGTAACAAACATTATGAATTTTATCTTATTGGATGCCTAGTATTTTGTATTCATATAAATATCCTTCAGCTTTTATCTGGTAAGGGCTTATATGTGGTGTGATAAAAAATACAGTGAAGGTTTAAATTTAAAAATTATTACAGTAAAAGATACATTGCTATTAATCCCACTCAAAATACTCCTTTTGTCTTTGAACACACTTATCCCACCATTCTTGACACGTTCTGAAGCAGTTCTGACAGTCTTCCTTCATGAGTGTCTTTAGTTTCATCCTCCATCATGACAATGTTCTTTGTCACACTTTGCTTCTGGTATAGCAATATCTGTCAAATAAAAATATTATAATGTGTCCTCATCCACCTTACTCACCAAATCTGGCACTGTGCAATTTCTGGTTCTTTCCTAAAGTCAAAATGACTATAAAAGGTAACATTCAGGACATTGAGGCAGCCATGACCCTGCAACTAAAGACACTCAAAAAAAGAGGAATTCCAGAAGTGCTTTGGAAAGGGCCAAGAATGATCTGCAAGTATATTTGAAGCCAGGGAGAGTATTTTGAGGGAGTTAATGGCAATGTGTCTTTGACTATATTTTTTTTATTTAAATATTCTCCATTTTTTAAATATCTCATATTACCTGAAAACTATTTGATACTTCAGTGTTTCATTTCCAAGCTTCGTTACCTAAGATTGGAGAAACATTTGATCTGGAACTAATTTTACCACACTGCTCAGTCAGATTGCTTCTGAGTACTCCACCTGAAGTCCATGAATCATGAGGTTTTATACTTTTCCTGATGGGTAGAAGAACTGTTCCCATACCTCTAGTGGCTGATCTCCCTAGTCATTTTGTGTGTTGCTTTGTCCAACCACATGTGCTGACTGTTACTCAGTTGAAGAATCAGCAGGAATGCTCTGCAAAGCTTCCAGACCTTGCACGTTGAGCAGTTCTCTGTTTTCATGACCTTTTCCTGTGTATTGTAGTTGTGTTCATCTCTCCAGACTTATGTCTGTCCCCTCAACCCAGATAGATCACCATTTTCCACTTGCATACCTTCTCACTGAACCACAGCCCAGAAATGTCCTGGCATTAAGCTGAGGCAATCATTAGGTTAACTTCACTTGTCTTCCATCTCTCAGAGGTGATGTTCCCTTGTTGTGTTAGGCATAATGTCTTGAAATAGCTGCTTCATATTTTTTTTCTGATTGTTTATTTCTCATAAGAGAGTGAATTCAGTGCCTTGACCACAATGAGAGATCTGTTCTTGCGAAATGTTCTAGAGGTCTCTAAATTGAGTTAATTTTTCCAGTCTCCTGAGACAAAACATGAGTCCAGAACCTGGCAGCCTTTTTTCCTTTTCTCATCTGTCTTACATCTAAGCACCTCCAGGTATGTAAAATTACCAATTTTACAAGTCATAAAATTACCAATTTGAGAGTCATAAATTAATTATATATGCATTAAGTAGAAGTGTTTACACATATTTAACAATGTGAAGAAGTGTTTATGATACATATCATGCAAAAAGATTACTAAAATTATACAGATTATAAGATTAAGGTATCTGAAATAAAAGTTCTATGCAAAAATCTGAGATGAAACATGCCAAAATGTTAGCAGTTATATCTATATGATGAAACTATGAAATGTTGTTTTCTTTTTTTATGCTTTTTCTGTATTTTCCAAATTATTATAGTAAGTATACATTATCTTTAGAAAGGAAAATTTGTTTGTTTGTTTGTTTGTTTTTGAAGAATGAGATGTATGGAGATAAAAGATAAGGGAATATTTTGAGGAAAAGCTAAAGAAATTTAGAGATCACTACATAGGTATCTATCCTAGGGGCTCACACAATCCTTTTTTTTTTTCTTTTTATCCATGCAGTAATAAAACACAGCCTTGAGTCCCTATAAAGAAAGCATCAATGACAAGACATCATGAAAAAAACAGGTATTGAGCATCCAGCACTTAGCAAGAAACATTTTAATACTATGGTTTTAGGGAGAAAGGAGTCAGCCATCATAAAATGTTAACAGTGCTTCCTTCCTTAGTGGCTTAAATGTTCTACCTTGCAATAGAGATAAGAACCAACCTTCCTGGAACATTCTGGAAGTTTAGAGAGAAGTGATATTGCTGCTGTTGTTAAGTGCCACCAAGTTTGGTCTGACTCATAGCAATCCTATGTACAACACGATGAAACACTCCCCAACTCTGTGCCAGGCAAAGGATCTTTTTTATGTTTAAGCTCATTGTTGCAGTCACTGTGTCAATCCATCTAGATGAGGGTTTTCCTCTTTTTCATTGACCTGCCACTCTCTGAAACATGATGTCCTTCTCCAGGGATTGGTCCCTCCTGACTACATGTCTAAAACACATAAGACACAGTCTAGCTATCCTTGCTTCCAAGGAATACTCTGGTTATATTTCTTCTAGGATAGATCTATTGGTTCTTTTTACAGCCCATGGTAAATTCAATATTCATCTCCGGCACCATAATTCAAAAGTTATAGGAGAGGGTTTTAGTCAACTCCACTTCCTTTTCAACATCAAATGACTCAGTTGGACTATTTTATTCTTAGATCAGATTCCCATTATGATCGTTACTTTATAAAGAAGAAAATGGAGTAAAAGAATGTCCATATAATTCATACCTTAATTCACACAGTCAACAAGAATACACTTACCATCTATGGAGACAAAACACTAAGAGGGGCCATGTGGATCAATTGAAGGAGTACCATCTCATCAGAATCAGACAGATTTGAATTAAAAACCTAATTAGGTACCTCAAAACATGTGGTGTTGACAGCATTTTAACCTCTGAACATCAAAGGAAATAGAAAACATGCATTAATAAATCCTGAAAACCATAATCTGATAAGAGTGTTGGATAAATAAGTTAAATGTATATGGCAGTGCCTACAGTAAACACTCAAACCTGTGCTAATATAATGAAATCTAGGGAGCTGTAAAAGAAATAAGATATTTTTCTTTTATTCCATAATGTCACAATCTAGCTAGGAAAAATATATTCACAAATAAAACAGTTTTAAGGCTATGCACATTGGTACATGCCTATAATCCCAGTGATTCAGGAGGCAGAAGCAGGAAGATCATGGGTTTCAGGCCAGAGGCAGCCTGCATAACTTAGTGTGACCCTGTCTCAAAATAAAAAGTAAGAAATAGTCTGGGGTGCGGCTCAGTGGTAGACCATTTGCAAAGCATGGGTGAGACCATGGCTTCAGTCTCCAGTACCACACACACAAACATAAAATAAAATAAAATAGTTGTTATGAGGTAGGTTATAATTATATACCTCAATATTTAATGTCAAGAATAGGAATTGAAAGGAGTCATCACATGCATGAAAAAGGGAGACTTAAACTGAGTTATTAGATGTGGGGAGCTTAGAAGTTGTCACTCCCACCCCCTAAAAATAAGGAAAAAGCTGAACAAACTGAAAATCTACAAGACTTCTTAAACTTTTCAGTAGAATTGATGCTGTTGTTGTTAGGTGCCATCGAGTGAGGTCTGACTCATAACAACCCTCTATACAGGAGATGAAACACTATATTACACTGTGCCATGCCCAGCACTATTGTCAGTGCTTCTCCGCTATTCACAGGGCTTTCAATGGCTGGTTGTTTCAGGAGTGGTCTGCCAGGTTCTTCTCCCAAGACTGCAGCACCCAGTATTCCCAGGTGGTCTAAGTACTAAAAAGGGTGGAACGTGCTTAGCTCCTGAGATCTGACGGAATCAGGCACCAACATGGTATGGCTGTAGCAAGTATCCCATTAAAAGAGAGTGGGGATTTATGATAGTCAATACTATTGTCTAATCATTTTATTGTTAAACAATTTTAAAATTGTGAAGGATACAAATGTCCAGAGTCCACAAAGAAAATGTAATGATGACTGTGCAAATTTGTCAATTTTAAGCAGACTAAGTGGATGTTGTTGTTGTTGTTAGGTGCCATTGAGTCAGGGCCAACTCATAGTGATCCTATGTACAACACAACAAAATACTACTAGACACTGTGTCATGCCCAGCACTATGTCCGTGCTTCTCTGCTATTCATAGGATTCTCAATGGCTGATTGCTTTGAGAGTAGGCTGCCAGGTCCTTCTCACAAGCCTAGAGCACCCCATATTCCCAGGTGATCTCCCATCTAAGTATTAACCAGGCCCTACCCTGCTTCAGGCTCGACTCGAAGGCACCTAACAACAACAACAAAACTGCTTAGCTTCTGAGATCAAATAGGATTGGTCACCAGGATTGTATGGCTGTAGACTAAGTGGATAAGTTTATTTAAATATGGTGGGGATGCAAGAGCAGCCAGAGAGATGCTGAAATCAAACAACTCCCCTCGCAAAAACAAACAAAAACAAAAACAAAAAACAGCTTTCATAATTCTCTTATCCTGTTTAGTTTTCTTCATAGCACTATTGTCACCTGACATTGTTATCTAGTTATGTGTTCCTTGAGCCGCTGTTTATTTTCCCCACAAGCAAGTAAACTCCAAAACAGCAGGGCTTTTGCTGGTCTTTGAATCTTCATTGTTAGAGCCATGCAAACACTAAGTATTCAGTAAATATTTGTGGCATGAATGAATGAATGAATAAGTAAGCTAATCAACGATATTAACAATAGGGATAGTTCACAGTAATTTCCTTCCAGGATCAGATTTACCATGTTTTCCTAAGTCTTAGGATGCGTGGATTAATATAGGAAACTTTTCCAAGGGGAAGGAAGAACATGAGGAAAATCACAAGGAAGAAGGAAGCAGAAAGCATGGCGGGAATAGAGTAGAGATTTGCTGGACTAGACTAGGACTGCTTCTGCACGGTGCTTCTCTAAGTTCCTTACAAAAGATTCTATATTATACATCATTGCATCACTCTTGATTCTCCACATCAAAGTACTTTTAAAGGTAGGTTTTTTAAACTTTCTTCTTGAAAATTCTGGTATTTTAATTTTCCGGCCTGCCCCTTAAGCATTTGTGCAGTCTGGCAGATTTGCTTTTACATAACCCTAGCCTCCTCCATTTACAGGCAGTGCAATCAAAAGACAATGGAGAGGAACCATGGCAGGGAGCTGCAAAGTCAGGGTCCTCACTTCTGAAAACCATTATGCCCATCTTTCCTGTTCCAAGAGAAAGCAAAGGCCACTAGCTCATGTGTAGCACTCTCTCCACAGCTACACAGAGACCAGGAAAAATCTGTAGGCAATAAAAGCTATGCAGATTTCTAACAAAACAAACTAGTTGAAGTGCTGTCAGATTCACTTACAGGTTTGTAAACTAAGGTGGCATCATGGTGTCAGACATAATATTCTGATTATGGGCTGAGTCACCAGTTGCCAGACTTGTGAATTCCAAAGAGTAGCTTTCTGTTGTTTATTTCAGCATACAAGTGCTTTTACCCAGGCCAACCCAGGGCACCTGAATGCAGTGTGAAAGCACCCTAAGTGTGACATTCTACCTATGAAATACCCTTGCACCACTTTCTGTAGCAACTTACCTAATAAGTCATCATATTAAAATAGATCCAGTTCTTGAAGTTCTGTCTCGGATGCAACATAACTTACTGGGGAAGACAGGACTAGAGGCCAGCCTCTTTTCTGATACCTGCTTCAAGCAGAATCTAATCCTTCTTGAAAGCAAAGAAAATCTCAGGATGTTGATTATGAATTATAAATTATATCAAATCTAGGGTCACTCTACTCATTATTCATGTACCTGTTCATATAGTTGATCATCTATTCAATAAATATTTTAATGGTCTTATCTATTCTTGTGGCAGTAAAAATATGTAGGATAAGACTAGTGATATCCCTGTTTCCCAGATTTTCTAGTGTTATCAATGATCTAGTGACACAGCCTGAAGTTTCTGAAGAAGTTCTGATGTCAAACATTTTATGGTTAAAATATATTGCTACAAGCCAGGTATGGTGTGGCTCACACCTATAATCCAAACAACTCGGATGCCAAAGGCAGGAGGATAGCAAGTTCAAGGTCAGAGGCAGCCAGTGTAACTTAGTGAGACCCTGCTTCAAAATAAAAATAAAATTTGGCTAAGGATTAAGCCCAGTGGTAGAGCACTGGCAAAGCATGTGCAAGGCACTGTTTTCAACTCCTCAGTAGTCCACACACACACACACACACACACACACACACACATCTGCAGAATTTTTTTTATTTTTTCCATGTTTAAAAAGACACTTTTTTGACCAACATAGGTGCTAAAAAATGTATACCATTTTAAGCAATGTTCTCTATGTATTACTTTTTGAAGTTGAATTGAATTATGGTAGCCATGTGTAGCATGATGTTCTCTCACAAGATGGCATTAATCAAACAAATGCTAGTGCCACCATGTGACAACCAGGACAGTCAAAGAAAATGGCAGAAGCATGGCTGTGGTTTGAGGAGCTCAAGACCACTTTGAAGTAGTGCTTGAAACTTGAGAACTTTTATGGAAGTACAATGACAATGGACACTTGAGTATGCAACAGGCCCTCCAACATGCCTAAACAACGGCATGCATTCCTGGTAAGGAATCATCACTCATAGCACTATGTGTGATGTACATAAGGGAAGATCCGGGAGGTCTCACACAGCAGTAAGTCCTGCTTCTTCAGCTATGGTGTTGAAACAGTTCACACACTCGCCACAGAAATCTAGCAAGCAATGTGTACATGAGACAGCAGTTAGCAGAACAAGCATAGAATGTATTCTTAAGACAATAAAATGGAAAGTTTTCTTTCCACAATATATATACACTTGTGACCGCCTCTGTGTATAGCTTACTAAGTGAGCACATTTTTCTCTCCTATCATTTAAAACAAAAATAAAACATTTGAGTGCTATTAAACATAAAAGCATAAAACATGAGATCTAAGCAAGGTACCATAGTACATGCCTATAACCCCTGCAACTCAGAAGCTGAGGCAGGAGGACCATGAGTTCCAGGGAAGAGACAGCTTGCACAACTTAGCAAGAGCATGTTTCAAAAAATAGATAAATAAAATAATAAATAATAAATAAATTAATAAGGTTTTTGTTTGTTTGTTAGGTGCTGCCGAGTCGGTATCCGACTCATAGGGACCCTGAGTATAACAGGCAAAACACTATTGTCAGTGCTTCTTTGCTGTTCATAGGGTTTTCAATGGCAGATTGATTTTTGGGAGTGAGTTGCCAGGTCCTTCTCCCAAGCCTACAGCTTCTGGTGTTCCCAGGCGGTCTCCCATCCAGGTACTAACCAGGCCTGACCCTGCTTAGCCTCTGAGATCTGATGGGATCAGATGCCACAGGGCTACAGATGCAGGCAATTAATAAGGTAAGCACGCAGTTATTGGTAGAATACGTGCCTAGCATATGCAAGGAGCTAGGTTCAACCTCCAGTAATATACACACAAAATAAATAAATGAATACATACATACATGAACTTTAAGACAAACAAAAGGAGTAAAAAAGAGGTAACAATCAGAAAAAGAAGCACAGAAAATGGGTAACACAAAAGGAAGTAATGTTAGTGCTTATTAAATGGTATTCAGTGAAAAGAGATCCGGATTCTCATTGGTGAAGACAAGCATTCCAATGTTTTTGTTTGTGCTGACAAAACTCGAATGGTCCATCAGTCCTGGCTGAAGTATCTAAACCTATTCCTCCATCTTGGTTTTGATTGTGGGCTCTCTGAGCAACATTTGCATAATAATCATGAGTTCCCACTAGATTTTCACAAGAGCAATACTCTGCTGGCCACCAGACATGAACTCTCAGTGAGCTTAAAAACTAGACAATTGAACACAATAAGCTCACCTCATCCTTGGACTTTTTTCAGGTCACAGTCTAACAAAATGTAATTTAATTTCACAAACATGTAAAATAATTTTCATAAGGAATTTTACAAATTGGGAAAAAAATCATCTGGCCAAATGTTTCAATATTTGGTCTGTAAAAAACAGTCAATATTCATACAAGGGACCTAAATAACATCTTCACTCGAAAGTACTTAGAGAAGAGTGTCATGTAAATGCTAATACTTAATATCACAGCAAATATGAAAAGAGATAAATTATATCTTACATATTTGTTTTACAATTATCTAACAATTACATCTTATGGGAAGATATAGAGCTTGGCTACCTCATAATTTTAACTGAGACTACCAAATGTCTCCAGTAATCTCCAAAAGATAGTATTGTAAGAAGAACCTCATCAATTCATATGGCCACGAAAATATTAAGAACTGTTGTTGTTAGGTGCAGTTAAGTCAGTGTCCTACTCATAGCAACCCTATGTACAACAGACAAAACACTATTGTCATGCTTCTCTGCTATTCATAGGGTTTTCAATGGCTGATTGTTTTTTGGGAGTGGGTTGCCAGGTCCTTCTCCCAAGCTTACAGCACTTGATGTTCCCAGGTGGTCCTCCATTCAAGCACCAACCAGGTCCAACTTTGCTTAGCTTCTGAGATCTGATGGGCTTGGACACCACAGTGGTACAGCTGCAGCCTTATTAAAAACTAGATTATATTTACTTTTCTAAGAGTTCAATGGGAAGTCAGTATTGCCAGTCTGTATCTATATACAAAACCTCAGTTATAATCAAAGAAACTCAGGAACTCTCTAAAAAATTGTTTGTGGGTTTGGGAAGTTGGAGCACAAGCAGAATGACAGGATTTTTTTTTTCTTTGAGTCAAAAATAGAAAGCTATTTTTTCAAAAGCAGATAGAATTGGGGTAGGAAATGGTATGGTATTGGTCTTTGCCTTTCAAAACCAGATGTTTAAAAACTGGAGAAATGACCTGAATATAATTTAGTAAGTTCAAGAAAAAGAAAAAAATCTGAGGTAGAGAATTCTATCTTACAAAATTGCTGTATGTATAGCCTCAGGCTAGTTGCAAGTGTAACTTGCACACAATATTGACCATGAAGTGTAAAAATAAAATATCACCTAGTATTGCTGGGAAGGCTATTCAGTTGTTTGTTACCCAGAAAATGTCATTGTGCTATACAAATTAGGGACAGATTTTCAGTCTAGAATTTTAGAAGCAGTTGAGAATAGCAACATTAAGGGTGCATGAAGGCCTCTTCACTCTACCCGGTGTGTAGACCACCCTCTCCTTCAACAAGAAAGGACAGACATGAGGAATAAGCCAGACAAATATCTCTCAGCTTATTGTAGTCATTCTAGGGTTAGAAGGTGATGGTTATGAGTGCTCAGCCATCAATGATTAAGGCCCAGGAATTACAAATAGAGACTTAGCTAAGATTAGACCAGGAGCAGAATACAGTGTGTGGAATGGTGAGTGAACCACCCATAAGATATTTTTTAGCTATCTTGGTTAAAGTTTCTAACAAATTCTCTTAAGAGGAAGAAATGGAAATATTATGAAAATCTACTATGTACTCTATGAGCTATAATGATAATTCATTTCAATTTGTGTCAGTACTTTATTTAAAGTGTAAATAAATACCACCTTTAATCACTTTGCCCATTCTGGATAATATCTCAGGCAGTTCCTTAAGCTTTATGGTTATTTTCAGTCATAAGAACCACTTCACTTTGATAATTCAGATTCATTTTCAGGTATTAAAATACTCAATCCAGTCTACATTAAAACTACAACCTTCCAACCTATCAAAGCTCCCGCCTCCCACCTACCCTTCACTTATGCCAAGAACTGAGACTTGGAGACCTAAATATGAAAGGGAATACAGGCATCTACTTGACCATTTCTTCTTATTGATGCATTTCTCTCACTATGCATGTTCTGGTTCTTGCATGGTCTAGACAAATAGAATGAATATTAGAAGATGAAGAGCAAAAAGGTAAGCATCTTTGCTCACAATTGGTGGCCACTGTGTACCTGTTGTGGCTACTGCCTGGGAATATCTGTGATTTCTTCATGACTGTTTTTTTTATGCCTACAGGCAACTCTAGCACTATGGTTTCTTGGCTTGCTTAATGCATTCTTTTGAGGTCCCTTTGTGAATGTCCATTTGGTACTATCCCAAGGTTCACCCAAAAGGCTGCTTCTGTAGCTATATAACCCTCACTCCAGCAGTCAACTTTTCCAGGAGAACAATCATCAGAATTATTTTCCTACATATATACTGCCTGCAGCCATAACACTGTGGCATCAGATCCCGTCAGATCTCGAAAACTAAGCAAGGCTGCACCTGGTTAGTACTTGGATGGGAGACCACTTGGCAACACCAGGTGCTATAGGCTTGGGAGATGGACCTGGCAACTCATTCCCAAAAATCAACCCACCATTGAAAACCCTATGAACAGCACTGACAATAGTGTTTTGCCTGTTTTATGTAGGGTCGCTATGAGTTGGATACCAACTCAACAGCACCTAACAACAACAACACATGTACTTGCTTCAGGAGGAAGATATTAACCATAAGAATGACTGAAATGCAAGCTGTTTTCAATAGTTCTGTTTTATCTGAACGAATTTCTCTTTAATATTAAACACACTCAGCAGAAAATTATCTAGGAGAAAACAATGAAGAGTTAGCTAGAAAGAAAGGAGGGAAAACAACACTTAAGGGATGGATCCTAAGATCTATGGAATTCTTCCTGTATATCAGATCTCGCACTATTAAATAAGTACAGTCTGCATTTTCAGATGAGTAAGGTGGACTAAAATGTGAAATGCTTCATCATAGTGAACAACTATCATTTTATCCTTCCAGCTTCCTGCGTTTCTGGGGATTTTTCCACCACCATTCCAACATTTTCTGTGAACTGAACCCTGACATAAACATACGTATATGTATTTGTCCATGATTGAGAAAATGAAAGCCAGAGACACATTTAGCCTGACCTGTCATGTCTACTGTAAAAGGGAGAAAATCATATACAGTTGTAAAGAACAAAACAGATTAGCAAAAGTAAGAGACAAAGAGAATTTCCTGGGTTTTCTTGTTGGTTCTAGCTGACCCTATGGTTCAACTTCATTCTCACCTCAGGGTTCCATGAGTCTCTTCTTGCTATTTGTTGTTCATTCTAATTTAACTGGAATATTTTGTTCTCAAACAAATGGCTTTTAACTAATACACAAGTTCGAGGTATAAGGTTTGTAAAGAGTGAAGAAAAGATTCAAACTTGGCACTGCTTGATTCCAACATTTGTTCTACTGCCCAAGCAAGTACAGGTCTGGGATGCATGAACAGAGTTGTAGAAATTAGAAATGTGAAGTAATCATCCAACAGAATCAAAATTGATCCAATTCCTATCTGCTGAATGTTTTAGCTATGCACCCAAGGGATGATCTAGACAAGTTGAAGAATGTTCACTAGATTATCATAGAAGAGGATTAAAAGTTAGAAATGGGAAAACACATAGTATATATTGCCTCTGTAACTCAACTGATACTTCATATCCTCTACACAAACATTATGATCATGTGCTGTTTTTTTTTTTTAATTTTTCTCCTGGTTTATCTCATTTAACCAAATAGGTTATGAGTATCTATTTGTTGTATTTGGTAATCAGATACTGGACAGTGTCTTAAAAGAATTAAAGATAGGCAGTGAGTTCAAATACAAAGGGATAAAAAGTGTAACCTAATAATGCACATGTATAATCCCAGTGACTTGGGAGGGTGAGGCAGAGGATCGCAAGTTTGAAGCCAAAGGCAGCCTGCACAACTTAGCAAAACCCTGACTCAAAAATAAATATTTTATAAAAGGGAGTTAGGGGTGTGCTTCAGTGGTAGAGCATTTGCTTAGCATGTGCAAGGCCCCAGGTTCAACCCCTAGAACTATAATAATAATAATAATAATAATAATAATAATAATAATAATAATAAAATAACAATGACCCCCCACACATCTGTCAGTTTGCTGCACTGTGGGGGTTTGTGTGTTCCGATGAGGCTGAAAGCTATGCCACTGATATCTCAGATACCAGCAGGGTTACCCATGGTGGACAGGTTTCAGCTGAGCTTCCAGACTAAGATAAACTAGGGAGGAGGCACTGGCAAGCCACTCCCGAAACAACTAGCCATTGAAAACCCTATGGATAGCAAAGAAACACTGTCAGATATAGTGCCATAAAATTAGACCCCAAGGTTGGAAAGCACTCAAAAGACTACTGGGGAAGAGTTGCCTCCTCAAATTAGAGTCTACTTTGATGACAGAAATGGAGTAAAGCCCCAGGGACCTCCACTTGCTGATGTGGCATGACTCAAAATGAGGAGAAACAACTGTAAACATCCATTAATAAATGGAACATGGAATGTACATAGTGTGAATCTAGGAAAGTTAGAAATCATTAAAAGAGAAATCGAACGCATAAACATTGACATTCAAGGCATCAGTGAGCTAAAATTGACTGGCACGGGCCATTTTGAGTCAGATAATCATCTGGTCTACTATGCTGGGAATGATAAAGAGAAATGTGGTTGCATTCATCATCAAAAAAGACATTTCAAGATATGTCCTGAAATACAATGTTGTCAGTGATAGAATATCCATACGTCTGCAGGGAAGGCCAGTAAATATGACTATTATTCAAATTTATGCACCCACCACTAAGGCCACAAATGAAGAAAGGGAAGATTTCTACCATCTTCTGCAATTTGAAATAGATCAAACATGCAATCAGGACATACTGATAATCACTGGTGACTGGAATCCAAACGTTGGAAACAAAGAAGGCTCAGTAGTTGGAAAATATGGTCTTGGTGACAGAAACAAAGCTGGAGGTCGCATGATAGAATTTTGTCAGATCAATGACCTTTTCTTTGCAAATACATTTTTTCACCAACATAAGTGGAGACTATACACATGGACTTCACCAGATGGAACATACAGGAATCAAATTGACTACATATGTGGAAAGAGACAAAGGAAAAGCTCTATATCAAATGTCAAAACAAGACCAGGTGCTGACTGTGGATCAGACCATCAACTTCTCATATGCAAGTTCAAACTGAAGCTGAAGAAAATTAGAACAAGTATACGAGAGCCATGGTATGACCTTGAGTATATCCCATCTGAGTTCAGAGACCACCTCAAAAATAGGTTTAATTCATTAGACACAAATGATAGGAGACCAGATGAGTTGTGGCATGACATAAAAGATATCATTCAAGAAGGAAGCAAAAAGTTCTTAAAAACACAAGAAAAAAAGAAAAGACCAAATTACATGTCAAAGGAGATGCTGGAATTTGCCCTTGAACATTGAGCAGCTAAAGTAAAAGAAAGACATGATGAAGTTAAGGATCTAAACAGAAGATTTCAAAAGGCAGCTAGAGAAGACAAAAACAAATATTATAATGACATGTGCAAAGAGCTGGAGGCAGAAAACCAAAAGGGAAGAACACGTTCTGTGTTTCTCAAGTTTAAGGATGTGAAAAAGAAATTCAAGCCTCGCATGGCAATTGTGAAGGATTCTACAGGGAAAATGTTAAACAATGCAGGAAATATCACAAGAAGATGGAAGGAACACACAGAGTCATTATACAAAAAAGAATTTGTGGATGACAACTATTTCAAGAAGTTGCATATGAAAAGGAACCAATGGTATTGAAGGACAAAGTGGAAGCCACCTTGAAAGAACTGGAAAAACATAAGGCTCCAGGAATTTATGGGATACCAATGGAGATGTTTCAACAAACAGATGCAGCACTGGAGGTGTTAACATGTTTATGCCAACAGATTTGGAAAACAGCTACTTGGCCAACTGACTGGAAGAGATCCATATTTGTGCCTATTCCCAAAAAAGGGGACCCAAATGAATGCGGAAACTATCAGAAAATATCATTAATATCACACACAAGCAAAATTTTACTAAAGATCATTCAAAAGCAACTGCAGCAGTATATAGACAGGGAATTACTGGAAAATCAAGAGGGATTCAGAAGAGGGTGGGGAACCAGGAACATGATTGCTGATGTCAGGTAGATATTAGCCAAAAGCAGAGAATATCAAAAAGATGTCTATCTATGTTTTATTGACTACACAAAAGTATTTGGTTGTGTGGATCATAACAAATTATGGATAAAACTTCGGAAAATGGGAATACCAGAGCACCTAATTGTATTAATGAGGAATCTTCACATGAACCAGGAGGCAGTTGTTCAAATAGAACAAGGAAACACTCATTGGTTTAAAGTTCAGAAAGGTGTGCATCAGGGCTGTATACTTTCACCCTATCTCTTCAATTTATATGCTGAGCAAATAATCTGAAAAGCAGGACTTTATGAGGAAGAACACAGCATGAGGATTGGAGGAAGACTCATTAACAACCTGCGTTATGCAGATGACACAACTCTGCTTGCTGAAAGTGAAGAGAATTTAAAACAATTACTGATGAAGATAAAAGATCACAGCCTACAACATGGCTTGCAACTAAACATCAACAAAACAAAAATCCTTATGACTGGGCCAGTATGCAACTTCACAATCAATGGAGAAAAGGCTGAGGTTGTCCAAGATTTTGCTTTGCTTGGCTCTATAATCAACACCCGCGGAAGCAGCAGTCAAGAAATCAAAAGATGCATTGCTCTAGGAAAAGCTGTAGCAAAAGATCTCTTTAGAGTATTGATAAGCAAAGATGTCACATTGAAGACAAAGGTGCATCTGACTCATGCCATGGTATTTTCAGTCACATCATATGGTTGCGAAAGCTGGACATTGAACAAGGGAGACAGGAGAAGAATTGATGCTTTTGAATTATGGTGCTGGAGATGTCTATTGAATATACCATGGACTGCCAAAAAAAAAACAAAAACAAAAAATAAACCAACAGATCTGTCCTAGAAGAAGTACAACCAGAGTCTCCATGGAAGCAAGAATGGCCAGACTGCGTCTTACATATTTTGGACATGTAGTCAGGAGAGATCAATGCCTGGAGAAAGACATCATGTTTGGGAGAGTGGCAGGTCAACAACAAAAAAAGGAAAACTCTACACCAGATGGATTGACACAGTGTTTGCAATAATGGGCTTAAATATAAATAAAATCGTGTGCCTGGCAGAGAATCAAGAAGTGTTTCGATCTGCTGTACATAAGGTTGCTATGAGTGGGACAAGACTCAAGGGAACCTAACAACAACAACAACAATAATAATGACACTTATAGATATGAATCTCCATACTGATAAGAAGTCACTTTTCAGCATACCACAACAAGAAAAGGAGGAAGAATTCTAACATACTAATATGAAATATATAAATTAATATTAAGGATCAATTTTCAGATTGAAGCAATCACTAAACTATGGAAGATGTTAAGGAGAGAAAAAATTAAGAGATTCAACTTCTTCCTAGGAATATTTTTCACTACCTAGGGCAATTTTGGTTTAGATCATTTTAATGTTGTACTACTTAAAAAATGAGTTATGGATGTCATGACCCTCTTTCAAATCTCTCCAAGACCTATAAAGATGTCAAACACAACTGGAATTTCATCTTTCCTTTCTCATTGTAACATGCCATATGGTTACACCTAATATTTGTGGATAATGCCATATGGATCTAAGATACTAAAAATCTACATTTTTGGCAAAAATCAGGATTGTGAGAACTATCTTCAGCTAGAAAAATATGTTTTAGGGATATTTTCATTTACTTGTTTACATCACCTAAAATTTATAGTAATTAGAAGAAATCCTCAAATAAGTAAAGGCATGTTATAAAAAGAACATTGGAATTTTGTTTCCATCACAATAAAGTAATTAGGAAAGCATTTAAGTTCTTAATTTAAGCAAGTAGAAATCTAGACAAAACACATCAAACATTTCTTTCATACCTTGTTCAATAGGCAATTCAAAATACTGATCTCTGAAAGAATGAGAGAAAGTGCCAGTTAGCCTCCACACAATCTGATCTTTTTCCCTGAGAAGAAATTAGGGGATATAACACAGGAAGAACTCCAGATGGAAATCTGTGGTCCCACTACACTGATAGACATGGTTCTAATTTCAGGGAGGCCAACACAACTAAAATTTGTGGGGTAGTATAATAGAAAGCAGCTGCACAGAGAGCGATGTGGAGATCTTTGAACCGTGTGAAACTTTGACACTTGTGCATACCTATATGGTAACCACTAAGGCCAAAGAAAGACACACCAGAGAGAACTGGGAAAAACAGTTCCTAGAGCTGACAAGATTTAGTCTGTATAATACAGTCTGTATTATATACTTGTCAGTGTAGAAAAACCTAATCCTGGACATTGCTTAGAGTCTTCAAAATGTTATTGCCCAGACCAAATTATTCCTGCTCTGAATTTGACCGAACTTTAAAGCTTCAAAGTGAATTTCAAAAGCATCCTGTTAATTCCAAGATGGATTGGTGTAATTGAGTTCCAGAATGGAGAGTCAGAAAAAATGAGAAAATAATAACCAAAATTACTTTAAATTTGATAGCAACTATAGATCAAAGCTCATGAGCTCAATGAATAAAATGAGCAATAACAATGGCACAAAGAAAAGAATGATCACAAGACTTCTCTTCAGGAACTATTAAAGAGACAAATCTTTACATCACTGAAGGGATAGAACTATTGACCTAGAATTTTGTGTTCATCAAGTATGTCTTTCAAACATTAAGGCAATGTAAAGAATTCCAAATATGCAACAGTTTAGAGATTCATTGTCAACAGACTTATACTACAAGAAATGTTATAGGAAATTATTCAGACAGAAAGAAAATAATACCAAATAGAAATTTTGATCCCAAATACAGAAGAAAAAATACTATGAATGGCAAATGTATGAATACGTATGAAAGATTTCTTTCTTATTTTTCAAATGTCTTTTAAATGTACTTCAATGTTTAAAGCAAAAACAATAATGATAGATTTTAAGGTTTATAATATATGGAAGTAAAATATATGAAAACAACAACACAAGATACAGGCGGGCATGACATTTATAGTATAGTAGAGTTCTTAAGCCTGCAGCAGTACCACTGTAGTGTCTGATCCCATCACATCTCAGAAGCTAAGGTCAGGCTTGGTTAGTACTTGGATGGGAGACCGTCTAGGAATACCAGGTGCTGTGGGCTTGAGAGAAGGATCTTGCAGCCCACTCCCCCAAAACAATAAGTCCATTGAAAATTCTGTGAATGACAGAGAAGCACTGACAATAGTGTTTCACCTATTGTACACAGAATTGCTAGACTCCATGGCACTTAACAACAACAACAACAATAGGTATCTTAAAATTATGTGTAAAATAGTATGCCATTACTTGAAGATTGACTACGATAAGTCAGATTTATATTATAAACCAACTAAAATGGTAAAACCACAAAAAGTTTTAGAGAATATACCAAGAATGGACATAGAAATCTTTACTATGGCTATAATTATAACATTAAAATGCTTATCAAAACTTGCAAAGTTGTACATTTTAAATATGTGCAATTTATTATATAAAAATTACCTTAATAGGACTGATTTTTAAAACAGGATGATTTTAAAAGTAGGATGAAAAAAGAAAGAAAAATGAACATTTTATCTGTAAAAATGATACTGCTGATAGTTATTAGTTATTGCTGATAGATATTACAAACCCAAGAAGTGCTGTCTACCTCAAAGGACTCCTAAAAGCACAGATTATGTTAGAAACAAATACATCAAGTTGCTAATTTTTTTTTCAGAAATGGAGGATTGAACCCAGTGCCTTGTATATGCTTAGGCAAGTGTTCTACCACTGAGCTGCAACCCAGTCCCTTTTTTATTTTGAAATGGCGTCTCACTGAGTTGCACAGGCTGCCTCTGATCTTGAACTCATAATCCTTTCGCCTCAGCCTCCTGAGTCTCTGAGATTACAACTATGTGCCACGGCACCCAACATATTGAAGTTCTTTAGTGACCCTCACCATCCCTCTGAAAATTCTGCTTCTTTAGCTTCTGTGAGTTTCTTCTCTCCAGGATCTCCTATCATTCCTCTACCCAACACTAAGTGCTACAGGGTCCAGGGTGCTGTTATTGGCCATCTTTCCTTGTCATTCCATATGCTTTTCTTACAAAGCCACATGATTCTAATAATTTCATCACCCCAGAGGATGCCAAAATTACTATCACCAATACCCCCACTCTCCTGAGCTCCAGCAAATTCCTTGCTGATAATCAAGCCACATTCCAACTAAATCTTTCCTTTCTGCTGCCTCCCAGTTTCATTTATTGGGAATTCATCCTACTCCATTGACAAAGCCAGAAATCTGGGGATGACTCTTGATGCCTTCCTCTCCCTCATCTTTCCACATTCTACCTCCCCAATGACTAGCCCTTTCCTTTTTTCAGTATTTGGGGGTTGAGCCCAAGGCCTTGAATATATACTTTGCAAGTGCTCTACCACTGGACGGCACACCAGCCTTTTATTTTTTATATCTTTAGTCAGAGTCTCTCTAAGTTACACATGCTGCCTCTGGCCTTGAACTCACTATCCTCCTGCCTCTGCATCCCAGGTCTCTGGGATTATAGACATGCACCACCAGCTAAATACTGTTGTGGTTGTTGTTAGGTGCCATTGAGTCATGTCCGATTCATAGCGACCCTTATAGGGTTTTCAATGGCTACTTCGGGATTGCCTCCGTAATTGATTCCCACATCCTTCTCCCACTTTCACGGTGCTGGGAATCGAACTTGAGACCTCAGAGACTGCAGAGCAGTACTCTAGCAACTGAGCTAAATTCCAGCCCCCAGCTAAATGCTAGTGCTTCTATATATCTAATGTTCTTGGAGTCCTATCTTTCTACGTCACACATAAATAACAAGCACCTCTTCAAGTTTCTTCAAATGTGCCTTTCCTTCCCAAGGCCCCAACTATAACCTGCCCCCAACCAATCACTTGTCTTTGAAGTGCCAAGCATACAGCAGTATCCCAGAGATCTTAGGACCTGCTATCCCAGAGAGCTTAGGACCTCTGCCACCTCCAGAGTTGGATGGAACACAGTACTAAACAAGTGCAGGATGTTGCATCTTTCAATGATGTCCTGTTGAATGAGCTATATATCATAATGTGTAAGTATGTTGGGCTAATTCTCCATGAGGTGAAAACAGGAGAAGAGTGATCCAGGCAGACACATTTGCCTTCCTTCTTCTCTTCATGGGCTAACCCTAGGCACAGTTATTTCTTTTGTCATGTGTGGAGCATTTCAATATACTGAGCAATGTACCTGCCAATCGACCTGCTCTATTTCTTCATAGCTTTTTGAAAGTGAGAGGAAACATGATAACAAATAATTTGTCATTTCTTCACATCTAACTATCATGGCGACTCATCACAGTTAATTGTACATAGCATGGCACATAATAAGCACTCAACAATAGAAGCTATTGTTATGATATTATGGCATTACATAAAATAAAAGAGGCAATACTACCATTCTTTTCCTTCCATGTGAAGCCTAACAAATGTCTGTAAAACTACTTTCAGGAGCCAGGTGTGGTGGCTTGGGAGGCGGAGGCAGAAGGATCACAAGTTCAAGACCAGAGACAGTCTTCGTAACTTAGTGAGACCCTGCCTCAAAAAAGTAAAAAAAAAAATAATGGGCTGGGGGTGCAGCTCAGTGGTCCAGCACTTGCAGAGCATGCAGGCGCGAGACCCTGGGTTCGACCCCCAGTACCACAAAAAAAAAAAAACCTACTTTCATGTCTGTATTAATTGATTTGTATCCACTTTACCGATTTATTTTATTTTTAATTGATAAACAATAATTGTATATACTATATATTTATGGGGTACAATGTATTGTTTTGATATATATTTACATTATGTTCATTTTATTAAATACAAATTAAATATTACTATAATAGAAAACATCTGGTTGTTACTTGTTAGGTGCCATCGAGTCGGTATCCAACTCATAGCGACCCTCATAGGGTTTTCAATGGCTGTTTCGGGATTGCCTTGGGAGTGGATTGCCAGGTTCTTCTCCCATTTTTGCAGTGCTGGGAATTGAACTCAGGACCTCAGAGACTGCAGCGCAGTGCTCTACCAACTGAACTAAATCCCAGCCCAATAATAGAAAACATCTGGAGGACATTCAAATACCAATGGTAATCTTTCTATGGTGGGGTTCTATGTTTTGGGTAGTACACATTTAAAATATTTTTCTAAATTTTATACATTTTCCAAACAACATCCAACAATATATTTTACATTCATAATTAAAATAAAGCTATGAAACTCTAACATATATTATTGTAAAGACAGTAAGATTAACAGATGATAAATAGTAGACATTGGGCTGGGGTTAACTCAGTTCGTAGAATCCTAGTCTGAGCTCTCTGAGGCAGTGGGTTAGATCCTCAGCACTGCAAAAATGGGAGAAGGACCCGGAAGCCCACTTTCAAAACAATCCCAGATCAAACAGCCATCGAAAACTCTATGAATAGCAGAGAAGCACTGATATAGTAGAGTGCTTGTTCTGTAGTACATAGGGTCACTATGAGTCAGACGTGACTTAATGGCACTTCAAAACAACAGTAATAATCAGCAAGAATAATCCATCCTAGGCCTTGGGATGCAGCTTAGTGGTAAAGAGCTTGCCCAGCATGAGTGAGCCCTGGGTTTGATCCCTAGAACCACCACAACAAAAAAGAATAACCGATTCTAACCTTCCTGTGTTTAATGAGATGGTTGGCCTTTAACATAGTTCAAGCAGCTCTATTGCAAAATTTGTTAAGAATTGTTGGAAGAAATGAAGAAAAAAAGAAAAAAGAAAAAAGCCTACCAACACCAGAACTACCTAAATAGCTTGAGCACCTTGAGGACCCCATGTCAGGAAATCTTACCCAAGATTTGAATCCTGCACTTACTGATAGAAAATCAACTCCATACTTCTAAGAGCTAATATGCAACTTTGGGCAATTTTCAAAAGCTTCTTGGGGCAAGTGTGTAGATCCTCAAAAGAAATGTGTGTTTTGCTTTAGGTTTTCTGAAAGCAAGGACCTACTTCAATAATGATGTTTCTAAGACCTGGAAGTTAATAAAATGAATGAGCATATTAAGTAAGATCCTTCTCAGATTCCCAAGATACTGGCCTGAGGCTGGCTGGCTTTAATAGATTACCTCTAAATGAAGTCTCTGTCTCCACTTTCCTTTCAAAGATTAAACAAGTCACCTAAAGGAATGACTGACAGCAAGACTGTCTGGATTAGTTGTTCTATACTGAAAAGCAAACACGTATGTCCAGAATTTGCCTGTTCAAAAGTTCTACCAGTTTGTCCTGAGGGACTGAAATGTTGCCGAAAACAGATCCAAATGAAATCTTTGGAAATATCACCTAATGACTACTGAACATGCCACACATTATCCTCATGGTACTGAACATGGACCCCATGGCACATCATAGCAACCAAAAATGTATTTCAGACATTTGTCATTGTTTCACTTAAATACGCACTGCAATGTAATCTCATGTTCCTTTTCTTAGCTTCCTCTGTCTTAGCCTGTTTCCTCTCCTATTCAACTTTACTTAATTAGAACTTTATCTACTGCATACACTAAAAGAGAACAGATCCCATTCAAGAAGCTGTCCACACACTTATCTGACAATAGGTAACAGCTAGGCGGAAAAGAAGGAGTTTGAGTTGCTGCACTAGAATCTCAGTGTAATTTGCTTTCCTCACTGCCTTCCTAAATGTAAGAAAGGTAAATTTGAACACTTACCAGTTGGTGAAATCATACATTCATACAAGAAAAGAATCCAAAGAAATATTAAAGCCTTCTTAATTTTGCAAGAAACAAAAGAAATTATCTACAGAAAAAAAAAAAAAAAAAAGACCGGAAAGCCACAAGATGGAACAAAACTAGGAAACACAATCTGCAAGCTTTGCAAACAAGCTTTTACCTATAAGTTAGGAAGTGTATTCCACCAATAGGTCTTTATTTTGAAATACCTTTTTTGGGCGGCATCCTGGGGGTGTCCTGTCAGAACTCCTCAGTGGGTGGCCGCAGGATTGCAGGTCCAAGGGACAAAGATTCAGGTTTGAACTGGCACTTCTACACACTTCTGCCTGCCACTGAAAGTCTCCCTGGTGCCATTTCACAGACTGAAACGTTAGAAGGTACTAATTTCCTTGCCATTAAAATTTCATGAATGTTTAGTTTGCCATTTAAGGATGGAGTACTCAGGTCAAAAGGGTCACATTTGGAGCTCAGGCTTGAAATAAAACTAGACTGATCCTATAAGTCTTATTTAGCCCAAATCTGACTCTCTCCCACCCGGCATGTGCTTACCTGTCTCTTTTTTAAAGCCCTCCATTCTAGGGCTTTATCCTAATTACATGTACTGAGGGCAGGGTGAGTTCATTCTCAGAAAGGTGAGAAACACAAACCGCTAGGTATGCTTAGTAAATTAAATGAGTAACTAACAAAGCTACTCTTACAACTGCAGTTCAGGTTTAAGAAGCAAAGCTATAGAGCATTCAATTTAGCAACCAATCTTCAATATGGGGAATTCTAACAATGTGTGTAAACTTTTTTTTTTCAATTTCTGTGAAAACATGCTATAAGAGGAAATTGTCATTTTTATGGGAAAATATAACTTTTCTTCTTTCTACTGAAACTTCCCATAGGAAGGTAGCCTTCTTCATTTTAGAATAATAAACAGAAATTTTCCATCATCAAAAAAAAAGAAAAGAACAAAAAGTGCTGAAATGTAATGTTACAAAGGTGGCTGTGTTTTTGAGAGAGAGGACGCTAGCATTCTCTGGTTACTTCATGAGAGCAGGTGTGGCCAGCCTGACCTTGGCAAGAGGAAGCAATGTTTTGAAATGGATCCTGTTGGCACATCTTCATGAGAGCAGCTTTTGGCTTCACAAATCGATGTATGCACATATATGATCCTTCTAGATCCTTCTAGAATGTATAGACTAGTACATAGATCTTAAACCAAAGTCATATGTAGCAAGCTCCACATTATAGCTTAAAACAAGCTTCTGTAAGGCTGATATTCACCTAGATTTTCCCTTTTCTAGATGCTAGATTGTAACTGGACTAGTCACACAAGAGACAGCTGATACAAGTACTTACATTTAAAGATATCCATCCAGTGTGGCTCTTAGACTTAGGGAAGCATAAAGAGACGGAATTGTGATGCAAATCATTGAATCTGTACTCTAGAGTGAGAATAACATACAATTTGACTTATATTAACTTTAGTATAGATATATAGTAACTCTAAACACTATTCTGGCAAAAATCATAACAAATATATTAAAAAATTAACAAAAGATGTTCTACAAGCTTTGTATCCACAAAATTACAAAGCAGTGGTAAAAAAAATGTCAGGAACCATAATGGAAAAAATTTATGAATTTGCCTACATCAAAATAAAAATTTTTATTCACTAAAATGTGTCTCAAAGAAAAATAAACTATAAGAAGTTATTTACAGCTCACTGAAAACCTCATAAAGTTGGTAGAAAAAAATTAAAGAATTTCTATCAACAAGAAAAGGACAATCCCTGTAAAAGGTTAAAAATGGCAAAATAATTGAAGATATTTCATTCGTGAGAATATAAAATGACCTGTAACCCAATAAAATAATGAGCAAGAACATAAACAATGATTTCATACAAGAGGGAAACATAACCAATGAACATATAAAGAAAGGACTTTAAGCTCATCTAAGGAAATAGAAATCAAGATGGCTACAGGATGCCATGTATGGTGGCACATGCCTAATCCCTGAATTTGGGAGGCTGAGGCAGGACAATCATAAGTTCAAGGCCAGGCTGGGATACATAGCAAAACCCTCCTTGTCTCAAAACAACAACAACAACAACAACAAAAAATGGCTATAGTTGTGTATATAAATTTTCACCTATTTGACTGGCAAAATTAATAAGTGTGACAATACCAAATATTGAAGAATGAGGATTAACAAGGTCTCTTATATATGCCTGGCTAATGTTGTTGTTGTTGTTAGGTGCCATCGAGCCATGTCTGACTCATATCGACCCTTATAGGGTTTTCAATGGCTGGTTGTTTTGGGATTGCCTTGGGAGTGGATTGCCACATCCTTCTCCCATTTTTGCAGTGCTGGGAATAGAACCTGGGACCTCAGAGACTGTAGAGCGGTGCTCTACCAACTGAGCTAAATCCGAGCCCATGCATGGCTAATAGGAGTACAAATTAGATCAATTACTCTGGAAATCAATCTAGCAATAAAGTTGAACTTTTGCTATGCCATGACTCAGCAAATTTGCTACTAAGCCTATACATAATAAACTTACACATTTTCAAGAGGGGGCAAATACTATTCATATTAGCAGTGCAGTTCATAAGAGGATAACAATAACAAAAACATTGAAACATGGGCATCAACATGTAAATTATGAAATAGAGATAAATATATAAACTATAAAATATAATAATTTTGAAGTAATCACAAAATAAAATGTTGCATAACACTGAAAAGGAATCAATTAATAAGCTAATTTAAAAAGTCATATATAAATGTAAATTGCTTAGAATAGTAAAAACAACCTAGAAAAAGAAAAAATATTTAGAAGACTTATACTTGCTAGCTTTAAGACTTTACTGGAGAGCTATAGTAATCAAGACAGTGTAGTACATATTGGCCTTAAAACAGACAAAAGTGAATCACTGGAACAAAAGATAGAGTCCAGAAATAAATCCATACATATGTAGTCAAATGATTTTCAACAAAGGTATAAAGATAATTTAGTGGAGAAATTATAGTCTTTTTAATAAAGATGCTGGAATAATTCAATATTCTACATAATTAAAAAATGAACTTCAGAGAACTGGGAGTGTAACTCAGTAGTAGACATATGTAAGACTCTGGGTTCAATCTCTAGCACTCCAGCACAA
>VMDO01013945.1:0-56370 GCA_007922755.1 Pedetes capensis | reverse complement strand
AGCCAATTTAAAAATTGTATTAACTGGGCACATTGGCACATACCTGTAATCCTAGTGACTCAGAAAAAAGAGGCAAGAAGCAGCCTACAAAATTTAGTGAGATTCTTACTCAAAATAAAAACAATCAGTTTAAAAGTCAACCAATGTGACCAATCAAAGTTGTACCAGTCAGCTAACCCGCCATTTTGCTTCTGTAAGGCTATAAAAAGCCCTCCCTTCTGCATTTAGGGGTCTCTCTCACTCTCTCGTTCGATGGAGCTGAGTAGACCCCGACACGCCAGACAATAAAATCCTGTGCTTTTGCAGCGGGAAAAAAAAAAAAAAAAGTGAGTTGCTGCTGTAACCCAGTGGGAGAGCACTGGCAAAGCACATGTGAAGCCCTGGGTTCAATCTCCAAGTACAACAAACAAACAAATAAACATTAAATAAATAAGCAACTTGAATAAACATATTTCACCAATAATGGTGACTGGATATTAATAAGCACAGGAAAATATGCTCAAAGCCTATTTTAATTAGAATGTCCACATTATAACCACAATGAGATTACACTACATATTCACTAGAATATTTACCTTTTCAAAAGACATTACCAGCCTAATGAGGTCACGTGCCCTCCTGTAATCCCAGAGACTCAGGGAACAGGGGAAGGAGGATCACAAGGCCAGAGGCAGCATGAAGCCAGAAGCAGTTTGTGATCCTTCTCAAATATAAAAGGTAAAACAATGGGCTAGTGGTGCAGCTCTGTGGTAGAGCACTTACAAAGCATGCATGAAGTCCCCTTAGTGCTGTGCAAAAAAATAAATAAATAAAAAATAAATAAAAAATAAATAAAAATTTAAAAAGGCAACAGCAACTGTTAATGATGGTGTAAAGAATCCAGAACTTTTCTATATTGCTAATTGACATATAATATGATCTGACCTCTGTCAAAAACAACTTGGCAGTTTTTTAAGAAAATACACGTTTCACTTCTAGAAATCTACCCAAGATAAATGAAAACATTATGTCCGCATATAGGCTGTCCACAGATATTCATAGCAGCATTATTTATAGTAGCCAATAAGTAGAAGAAGCACAAATATCCCTCAGGCAGTAAAAGGACAAAAGATTGTGGATCTGTACAATGAAATGTAATTAGCAATAACAACTAAGAAACTTCAGGTACTTTAACAAGAATGGAACTGAAAATCTTCATGGTAAGTGAAAGAATCCAGTCACAAAAGATCTCAAATTATGTGATTCCATATTTGTGAAATATCTAGAGAAGACAAAGCTTTAAAAGAGATGTACTTCCAGCCCCATGCAACTATTCATTTACTATTCATTTACTATGAATAGTTGCATGGGGCTGGAAAAACATCTATGAAGTGACTGTTAATGGACACAAGGGATCTTTTTGGGGTGATAGAAATGTTCCCAAGTTGGATTGTGGTGATGATTACACAGCTCTATAAAAATATAATAAGATCATAACATTGCATACTCAAAGAAGATAACTTTTATGGTATATAAATTATGTCTCAAGCTGTTAAAAATATTTTTCTATAGCTTCCCATCACAAACTGGACTGAAAATGAGAAATCACTCATAGTGCTTATTGACAATGACATTATCTTTTCTGAAAGTTTTGATTTCATATTCTCTTTTCCAGTACTAGGAGGGGACAATTGAACCCAGGATCTCAACCATGCTAGGCTTGTGCTTTACCACTGAACTGTACCTCTAGCCCTTGTTTCATTTTTTTATTTTGAGACATGGTCTCACTAAATTGCACAGGCTGCCTCTGGGCTCAAACTTACAATCCTCCTATTTTAGCCTCTAGAGTTTCTAGGATTACATGCATATGCCATGGTGCCCAGCTTGATTTCATATTCTTAAAAAATACCTCAGATACTCCATATATTATATTATTCATATATATTTATATTTGTAGATCACTAATCTAGAAAAGGGAGAAGGACCCGGCAACCCACTCCCAAAAATCAATCAGCCATTGAAAACCCTATAAACAGCAGAGAAGCACTGACAATAGTGTTTCGCCTGCTGTAGGTAGGGTCACTATGAGTCGGATACTGATTCGACAGCACCTAACAACAACAACAACAATCTAGAAAAATAAAAAGCCTACAACTGTACCACTGTGGCATCCAATCCCATCAGAGATAGATCTCTGAAGCTAAGCAGGGCCGGACCTGGTTAGTAGTTGGGTGGGAGACTGCCTGGGAACACCAGATGCTGTAAGCTTGGGAGAAGGTCTGGGCAACCCACTCCCAAAAATCAATCACCCATTGAAAACACTATGAGTATCAAAGAAGTACTGACAACAATGTTTCTTCTGTTGTACATAGGGTCACTATGAGTCAAATACCGACTCGATGACTCCTAACACCACCAATCTGGAAAGTAAACCAACCTATTATGTCTTAAAGACTGATTCCTAGTATGCCTCTCTCTCTCTTTATATTCTTTTGTTTTCTGCTTCATAACTTAACATACAAATATAAACT
Source organism: Pedetes capensis (assembly GCA_007922755.1). NCBI lineage: Eukaryota > Metazoa > Chordata > Mammalia > Rodentia > Pedetidae > Pedetes > Pedetes capensis. The sequence goes on along the minus strand of VMDO01013945.1, from coordinate 53,860 downwards.
TCTTCATGCTGAATTACTCAGTGCCAACTTATATATTTTTTCCAAATGCAAACTAATCTGTCTTAGTATAGAGTTATTATCTTATAGGCCCATATCTCTCAAAACTCATAATACAGTTCTGCTCCTGACTTTATCTTCAATTGACAATTGTTAGTTGTCTGAAGAGGTTTCTCTAGGGGTAAAGAGACAATCAGACTATGAGTTCACAGGCTTAGAGAGAGCACCTAGTATTTTCATGACAGTATTCTCAGGTGTGGGCACAGTCTGTACACTGAAATAGGAAATAGTGATAACATGAGACCTTTGTTTTATGTGGGACTTGTAGTGACCATATTCTATCTGGAAGATGCTACACTCCTTCCATCAGTGATCTTATATCTTTTCAGAAGGTACAGACTCCTAATCATAATCCTTTAATAAGATAATTATGTTATAGGCACGTATCTAGTTTATGGCAATGCAAAAGATAGACATTTAGGTTGTGAACCTGGCGGCATTGTACTAAACTTTAAGAGATGGAAAAGAAAAATGAGAAATGCCTCTCCCTTTGAAGAATGCTCTGCTTATTTGAAGTAACTGATTAAACTAATATTGACTCTGAGATGACATAAATATGACAATGACAGCAATATGACAAATAATGATCAAGAGCAAAGAACTCTGTGTAGTGGAATGGAAACAAGCAAATATGGATCAATATATTAATTACCACTTTCAAATATTTTATCTTCAACAAGTTATGAGATAATTACTTTAATTTTATTTTACATATAGCAACATAAAAAATCTCAGCAAATTATGTTTCCGCATTTCACATTACTAATAACTGTCAGTGGCAGGATGTAAGTACAAATTTTACTTATTTTATCTTTATTTTGGTATCTACACTCTTTTATTTATTTATCTTTTTCCAGTACTGTGGAATGAACCCAGGGCCTTGCACTCACATGCTTTGCAAGTGATGGACCACTGAGCTGCACCTCAGCCCTTTTTTTTTTTTTTTTACTTTTTTGAGACAGGAACTCACTAAATTACGCAGACTGCCTCTGGTCTTGAACTTGCAATCCTCCTCTCGCCGCCTCCCAAGCTGATATTGAGAGTTTGTTAAACTCAGGAATAGATTTCAGGACTTTACATCTATAACAAACCTAATCTGAACCATGGGCTGGGATTTAGCTTAGTGGGTAGAGTGCTGCGCTGCAGTCTCTGAGGTCCTGAGTTCAATTCCCAGCACCGCAAAAATGGGAGAAGGGTCTGGCAACCCACTCCTAAAGGCAATCCCGAAACACTCAGCCATTGAAAACCCTCTGAGGGTCACTATGAGTCAGATACCGACTCTACGACACCCAACAACAACTAAATCTGAACCACCACAAAGTTGACTACTATTACTAGTCCCTTTTTAAAAATGAGGAAGCTGACATGGTAGAGGATTAACCCACCTCCCTAGGTTGCTAAGATCCTATATGGCAGAGTTCCAATTCCAAGCTAGGTAGTTGGATTTCTCAACTTTTACATTGACTACCACTTTAAACACCTAACAACAACCACTTTAAATGGATATACTCACATACTGATATGTAATTTTTAATACTATTTAGAGTCAATATTTTCATTCAGTCTTTAAAAGCAAAAGTTAAATTTTTTTTTTTTTTTTTTTTTACTGAGATACTTGTGTGAAATTTAAGACACAGAATTCTAAAGACACTGGACGTTGAGATACAAAGAAAAGCCATTTCCTATGATCATTTCAAGTTTGGATTTCAAGTTATATCAACCTATTCAGAATTTTTGTGCCTCAGGTCTTCACTTTTGAAAGATAAATAAGATCTATATTCATAGCCATGAAAAATTATAAAAACAGGTCTGAACCTTCAGATTTGAGTATTTCACATTGTCATGTGGAGAAATGGAAAGAGAACGGAAATTTATACATCCTGTCTCAATCCTACAAAAGAAATGTTGTTGTTTGGTGCCATCAAGTTGGGTCCAAATCATAGTGACCCTATATACAACAGAGGAATCACTCCCTGATACTGTGCCATGCCTGGCACTGTGTCAATGCTTTACTGCTATTCATAGGGTTTATTTATTTATTTATTTATTTACTTGTTTTTGTGGTACTGGGGGTTGGACCCAGGGCCTGGCACTTGTATGCTTTGCAAGTGCTGCACCATTTACCTGCCCTCTTAGTCCACCCCCCTTTTTTTTTTTTTTAACTTTTTTAGGCAGGGTTTCACTAAATTACACAGATTCCCTCTGGTCTAAACTTGCCATCCCCTTGCCTCTACCTCCTGAGCCACTGGGATTACAGGCTGCTTCACCTTGCCCAGCTTCATAAGGTTTTCAATGGCTGATTGCCTCTGGAGTGGGCTGCCAGGTCCTTCTGCCAAGCAGTTCTTAGTATTCCCAGGTGGTCTCCCATCCAAGAATTAACCAAGCCCTACCGTTCTTAGCTTTCGAGATCTGACAAGATCTGATGGCATGGTGGTATAACTGTAGACATCAGAGAGATAACCTGTCCTTAATTTCTAGGTATTGAAAAGAAAAGAAAGAAGAATCTTGAAAAAAGAAAGCATTTTCAGCAGCCAGCATTGGGGCAGCAGAGCAGCATCCCACACAGGGCTCCTAAAGGCAGAGGCTGAGTCTCAGCAAAGCACTGTGTAGTTAGTAGTGGCAGTGATGTTATCACAAAACAGCAGTGACAATTGCAATCAGAGCAGCAGGAATAGGATGGAGGCTAGTGAGACGCAATGGTTTAGGCAAATATTTTGACTTATTTTTCTTGATCAAGAGTATCTTTTAGGGTTAGAGGTCTGACTCAATGGTAGAGCATGTGCATTGGCATGGCTAAGACCTTGGATTCAATTCAATCCCCAGCACCACACAAATTTAGAAAAAGGAAATAAGTATCATTTAAGTTCCTAACAATTTTACCTGTGATAACTCAGAAATTTCTGGGTTTTGTTATGAAGAGGAATCACTTATACGTCCCTTTTTGTGCTTTCCTGACTATTTCTCTTGGAAACAACCTGTTTTCTTGTGGTTAGATTAACTGGTTTAGAGGTAACATTTACTTGAAACATTGTGACACATACATAAAATGTTGTTTATAAATCTCTTAATATATTACCTAGCATATGGCAAATATATAAAATTAACTTGCTTTTCCATTTAAGGATATAAAATTTTGTAAAACCAGAAATAATAGCATTATGTGGATTTGAATGGTCCTTAAATTTCATTTAATTTTTCTGGGCTCAATTTATTATGGAGAATGTATATGTTCAAATAGTAGCATATATAGAGAATAGCTTTCTAGGAAAGGAAATCAGTAACATACTGTTTTAGTTTCCTTTTGTTCTGTAACAAATAACCACAAATTTAGTGGATCAAAACAGCACTCATTTATTATCTTAAAATCCTATGGGCCAGAAGTCTAGGAACAGCATGGGTCAACTGGACCTTCTGCTTAGAGTCTCACAGAGCCAAAACTAAGGTATCAAAGCTACATTCTTTTCTGACAGCCATTGGAATGAATCTGCTTTTAAGCTAATTCAGGTTGTTAGTGGAATTCAGTCCTTGCAGTTAGAGACATGAAGTCCACATCAGTCCAGACTTCTTTTTCTGCTTAAGTGGCCACATTCTTCCTCTCTTCAAGCCAGCGAAAATTTGTTGAGTCCATTTCTTCCTTTTAGCCCAACTTTTCCTTCTGCTGCAGCTCTCTGACTCTAGTTAGAGAAATGTTGCTACTTTTAAGGGCTCATGTGATTAGAACCATAGTCCAGGCTACCCTCCCTATTTTAAAATGCATAACCTTACATATGTCTACAAAGTTCCAGTTGCCATATATGTAACATATTTACAAGTTCCAGTGATTAAGGTTTAGATATCTTTGAGGTTTGCTCTGCCTACTACACATACGACTATTTTTTTTAGAATGTCTCCAGCAGTAAACTATGTACTGTGTACCTGAAATCCTTCACAATATCAATCAAGAATTCACTGTAAAGTACAATGCAGAAGCCAGAAAGAAAATTGCCCATGGTATATTAACCATGTCACTAGAAACTGTCAGGTTCTCATTAAACATGTCTTGATGCATTAAAAAAATATATATACAGGGGTCTTATTTTCAAACTAAATCCAGATTTTCTTGAATGATTTATAATTTGTGAATATTTTCTGAGTTACTATGGATAGCATGACTTCTGTAGGGACCAATTATATTAAATTTGTCCATTTATTCAAATTCAGTGATGGAACTGCTAATACTGTCATTCTAGAAAAGAGTACATATATATATACACATATATGTATGTATATAGCATTGTATGGACTATGGAAAACAACTGATTCTGAGACAAGGTCATGTTTTCTTTTCTATTTCTAATTATCCTATTGTAATGAATATTCAAGTAAATAAAATTACTAATAAAGGTTTAGATTGAGAGTTCATTCATCTCTAAAATAGTTCAGACAGCCTATAATGAAGATATCTTTTGACATTTATGTATAAGTAGTCCATATTTATCTGTCCTTTTGGAAATACTCTCTGGTGTAACCACCTTTTCAGTTTTGACCAGAGAGAGACAAAGTTGAGAATCCCCTAAATGTGTATTTCTTTTGTTCCTCTCTCCCATCCACCATCAATCCATTTGTCTACCCAAATATCTCTGTATCATCTATTACAGTGTTGGTTTTTGTTAAATAGGTCAGAATTATATGAAATAAGTTTGTTCTCCTCCAGGTAGACACTTTGCAATTTTTTTTTCATTTAGATTATCATATCCATCTGTTATAAAGCAGTTTCAAGTGAAAAGACATTGCAACTCTATTCTTTTTCTTTGCTTGTAGGAAAAATCATGATTATATAATAGTTTATGTGCTCTTTTTTCTTAATTTTCAAGTTAATCTATAGAAAATGCAAGGAAAATCTGAATATATAATGATAGAACAAAATATGTTGTTGTTGTTGTTAGGTGCTGTCGAGTCGGTATCTGACTCATAGCAACCCTACATGCAACAGGGGAAACACTACTGTTAGTGTTTCTGTGCTACTCATAGGGTTTTCAGTGGTTGATTGTATTTTGGGAGTGGGTTGCTGAGTCCTTCCCCTAAGCCTATAGCACCTGGTGTTCCCAGGCAGTCTCCCATCCAAGTACTAACCAGGCCTGACCCTACTTAGCTTCCGAGATCTGATGGGATGTGATGCCACAGTGCTATGACTGCAGGCTAATGTTGTTTAGATAACATTAAGTTGGACTATACCCATTACCTTTTGCTGGATTGTATTACCATAAGAACAACAAAAGACAAATCTCAGCAGTTTGCAAAAGAAGTTTGTTTTATCATTTTTGTGCTATATTGGGTATGTCTCCCATGTGTCTGTCAGCCTGTTGTGTTTTGGGGACTTTGCATGTTTCTGTGAAGCTGAAACCAATATCAGTGGTATTCAAATACCAGCAGGGCCTCCTATAGTGCACAGGTTTCAGTTGGACTTCCAGACTAACAGACTAGGCTCAATATAGGCTTTGATTCTGAAAGTTTCTAATATAAAACAATCAATGTTTTCTCCAGGATCACAAAAAGTTCAGATTGAAAAACAGACTACTACTAACTAACAAAACAAAACAAAACAAAAAACAACACACGAATGGCCCCTATATTGCTATTCACAAAGGATTGTATAGACTACCTCTTATTGTGTTAACCTGAGTGCCAACTTATGGGCAGAGTGAACTTCTCAAGCCATTTTTTCAGTCTTAGCTTTGACCAGTGGAATATAAGTAAATAGATTGTGATCCAACAGAATCATTGAGAACCATTGCATGATTGACCAATTACTCTTTTTCCTCCCTGCTATTTTCAGAATGATATTTTTCAGTCAGAATCTACAGTCTTATTTGGATCTTAGAATGAAAAAGGCATGTGGAACAAAGCCACATCCAAGATACCAATGTTGTTGTTAGATGTTGTCAAATCAGGTGTTATATAGTGACCCTATGCATAGCAGAATGAAACACTACCTGATGCTGTGCTATACACACAATCTTTTTTATCTTTGAGCCCATTGTTGCAGTCACTATGTTTCTTCTCATTTTGAGTCATGCCACATCAGCAAATTGAGGTCCCAGAGGCTTTATTCCACTCCCATCATTAAAGTCAACTTTATTCTGAGGAGACAGCTCTTGCTCAGTCCTTTCTTGAATGTGTTCCAGCTTGGGGGACTCATTTTCCAGCACGATATCTGACAGTGCTTCTCTGCTACTCATAAGGTTCTCAATAGCTAATTCTTTCAGGAATGGGCTGCCAGGTCCTTCTCCCTAGCTGCAGCACCTGGTGTTCCTATGCTGTCTCTCATCCAGGGACTAACCAGGCCAAACCTGCTTAATTTCTGAGATGAGACAGGATTGTGTCATGCCAGGGTGGTATAGCTGCAGACATTCAGGGTCTAGAATATTGTAATTATCCTGCAAATTTCCAGTGAAGAGTAGACAAAAGCTATGTTTCAGCGAGTTTAAGAGATAATGCATTGAGTAGCAGTAGAAATTTCAAAGATAATAAAGGATTTCCATGGAATTTTGTAAGAAATGGGAAGAGATAAACAAGTGAGGTTGATAAGGAGAGTAAAGTCAAGAGAAAACTTTTTTTGTTTTCCTCCAGAAAGAATAACGGTGTTTTGGGACTGACAGGTACTGATGGGAATAGTCTGTCAGAGAACCATAAATGTGTGAAATTTGAGACAGGATGGAGATTTTCTGGAGGTTTTGTAGGTTTAGTTGGAGAATACATAATTTTTTCTATGACTTTTAAAAAGGTATGAGCAAAGATAATAGGCAGGCCCATGACTGGGGTGTCTGTGGAAGTTCTAGTCTGGTTGCTTCAGTGTCCTCTGTGAAGTACAAAGGCATTTGTTGGCAGTGAATAGAAAGAATGTTTTGAACCTTCAAGGATAGAAGAGAAGATAGGAAATAGTTTTCTAAGAGAATAAAAGGTAAAAGAAAAGATTAGAATTGAGATGGTGCTTGTTGGAAATTAATATATGCCTTCTTAAAGTTTGTAATTTTTTTCTTCAATTATTTAAGCTTGAGAGAAATAGGGCATGTTCTTCTCTTCTTGTTTTCTATCACCAGCTCTTGGCACATGTCCTTAAAATATTTGATTTTGCCTTCTCGAGCTGCCCTTTGAAATATTCCATTTTGTTTCTTAACTTCATCATGTCTTCTACTTACTTTAGCTGCTCAATATTCAAGGGAAATTTTCAGAGTCCCTTTTGACATATAATTTGGTCTTTTCTTTTTTCCTGCCTTTTTAATAACTTTTAGCTTTCCTCATGAATGATGTCTTTGATATCATGCCACAATCATCTGGACTTCCATCATTAGTGTCTAATATACCAAATGTGTTCTTAAAGTGGTCACTGAACTCAGGTGGGCTTTATTCAATGTGATATCTTGGCTCTCATACACTTGTTTTAATTTTCTTCAGTTTCAGTTTGTACCTATAAATGAGTAGTTGATGATCTGATCCATAATCAGTACCTGGTCTTGTTCTGACTTTTAATATTGAGGTTTCCCATCATCTCTTTCCACAAATCTCAATTTGGTTGCTGTATTCAAGCCTCAAGTGGCAATAGTGAATGATTCTACAGGGAAAATATTAAATAACACAAGAAACATCAAAAGAAGATGGAAAGAATGCACAGTAATTACAACAAAAAGAACTGGAGGATGACCAACCATTTTAAGAGGTTGCATATGCCCAGGAACCAATGGTACTGAAGAAAGAAGTGGAAGCTGCCTTGAGGGAATCGGTGAAATACAAGGCTCAGGAATTGATGGAATACCAATTGATATGTTTCCATAAACAGATGAAGAACTGGGGGAATTTACTTGCTTATGCCAAGAGATTTGGAAAATAGCTATGTGGCCAACTGACTGGAAGAGATCCATAGCTGTGCCTATTCCCAAGAAAGGGGATCCAACTGAATGCAGATATTATCAAACAATATCATTAATATTTCATGTAAGTAAAATTTTGCTGAAGATAATTCAAAAGTGATTGCAGTACTATATAAACACGAAACTGTCAGAAAGTCAAGCTGTAATCAGAGAAATGTGTGGAACCAGGAAAATCATTGGTACTGTCAAATGGATATTAGCTGAAGGCAGAGAATACCAGAAAAATATGTTTTATTGACCAAGCAAATGCATTTGGCTATGTGGATCACAACAAATTATGGATAACATTGCAAAGAATGGGCCATTTAATTGTACTCATGGGGTAGATTTACATGGACCAGGAGGCAGTGGTTTGGATAGTACAAGGAAACACTGCCTGGTTTAAATTCCGGAAAGGCGGGTATTTGGGCTATATCCTTTCACCTCATCTCTTCAATCTCTGCTGAACAAATAATACAAGAATCTGGACTTTATGAAGAAAAACATGGCATCAGGTTTGGAGGAAGATTCATTAACAACCTGCCTATGCAGATGACATAATTCTTCTTGCTGAAAATGAAGAGGATTTGAAACATTTTCTGATGAAGATCAAAGAATATAGCCTTCAGTATGGATTGCAACTCAACATTAAGAAAACAAAAATCCTTACAAGTGGATCAGTACCATGGCATGAGTCAAGTGCACTGCCATAGTATTTTCAGTTGCATCATATGCTTGTGAAAGCTGGATGTTGAATAGAGAGACAGAGGAATTGATGCTTTTGAATTATGGCAATGGATATGAATATTGACTATAACATGGACTGCCAAGTGAATCAACAGAATAAATGCAACCATAGTGCCTGTTGGAAGTAAGGAGAACTAGATTTTGTCTTACATATTTTGTACATGTTTTCAGGATGTACTTGAAGAAGGACATTATGTTTGGGAGATTGGTGGGTCAACGAGAAAAAGAAAGACCCTCAACTAGATGGATTGACACAGTGTCTGCAACAATAGCCTTAAACATGCAAGAGATCTTGTTCCTGACACAGTGTCAGGAAATGTTTTGTTCTGTTTTATATAGTGTTGCTATGATCTGACTCAGTGGCACCTAAGAACAAGATTTGTAATCATGTTTCTTATTTACTTATTATATTTTTTCACTTTTACTTTGTGTTTCCATTCTTTCCCAGTCCCTGTCTTTTCTTGGTTCAAGTACTCAAAGAAATATTTATTTTTCTCAGTTTGCTGACTTTAATTTGGCTTATCAGCTCTACAGTATTTATATTTTCTTGTTCACCATATATGTTTTTCCCATTTAAAAATATTTTATTCTACTTTTTGTAGCTTTATGTTGTTCTTTCTCTAGCTTTCTGAGTTGGATGTTTATTTCATTTACTTAAAAATTTTCAAGTTTATTGTCAATATTAAAGGATTAAGTTTTTTCCTCAGAACTTTAATGTCTTTTCATAAGTTCTGATGTGTGGACTGGGATCTAGCTCAGTTGGTAGACCACTGCTCTGCAGTCTCTTAGGTTCTGGGTTTGATTCCCAGCATTGCAATAGTGGGAGAAGGATGTGGCAATCCACTCATGAGGCAATCCCAAAGCAATCAGCCATTGAAAACCCTTTAAGAGTCTCTATGAGTCGGACACTACTCTACGACACCTAACAATAACAACAAGTTCTGATATGCAGTGTTTCCAATATTCTGTAGTTTAAAAGAATTAAAAAATTAATTAAATGTTTGTAGTTTTCAGGTGAAAAGGATTTTATTTTCTAACTTTATTATTTTCATCTTTAATGCACTGGGAACAGAAATAGTGGTCTCTACTGTTGTTTGTGTCTTCTAATATGGTGAAATATGTGCATTTTCTAAGAGAGTTTGTGTAAAAAGCCTTACTTAGAGTATAGAATTTCAGATATACAATTTAATGAATAGGTCATATGGGCTTACCTCATTATGATGTTAGGTTTTTCTAGTTATTTCATTTTTTGTTCACTCATCTGGTTGAACTAAGAAAAAGCTGCATTAATTCTATAGGTAATTTGATAACATTTTATTGCTTATTATTACAGAGCTTTCAAGTCATCAAAAAGGCAAAACTAAATGTCTGTCATTATGAAACTTAGAAAAGTAGGACAATTAATAATAATCTCTATTAATACCACATGGGCTGGGATTTAGCTCAGTTGGTAGAGCACTGCTCTGTAGTCTCCGAGGTCCTGAGTTCAATTCCTGGCTCTGCAACAATGAGAGAAGGACATGGCAATCCACTCTCAAGGCAATCTGGAAAACAATCTGCCATTGACAACCCTATAAGGGTTGCTATGAGTTGGACACAGCTTAACGGCACCTAACAACAACTACAACAATTAATACCACATATAACTTTTAAAAAGAATAATCTAGAAGTCTTTTAATTTTGTTTTTAAGGTTATTCCAATATAGAAGTAAATAATTGTTGCCAGGTTAAGAGATGATTGAGAATACTATCAAATGAAACAATGGTACCTCCTTATTTTTCATGTGATTATGTTGTTGTTGTTGTTAGGTGCCGTCGAGTCGGTATCCGACTCATAGCGACCCTCATAGGGTTTTCAATGGCTGACTGTTTTGGGATTGCATTGGGAGTGGATTGCCAGGCCCTTCTCCCATTTTTGCGGTGCTGGGAATTGAACTCCGGGCCTCAGAGACTGCAGCACAGCGCTCTACCCACTGAGCTAAATCCCAGCCCCATGTGATTATAGATAGCTCTATTATTTAAAATAGAAAATTCATAACAATTTGAAACTTGGCAAAATATGCTTCACACTCCAGCATTTTAGTTGATAATTTTGATGGAATTAACAGAAAAATATCATTTACCATTTGTTTCATTTGTAGTCTTGGAGAAATGTTTCTTAATTTTTCCTCTAAATTATGTTTTTTTGATATAAAATACCTTAAGTAGGGGGAATTATCCCATTGTGACATGCAGAATTTTCTCAATGAGCTGCTTTATGGACAGAACTTCTGGAGAGTCTTTATACTTCACAATTTACATTAGAATGCATGTATTTTCAAGCATTTAATGAGTTCAACTAGAAGCATTTCAATGTGCATGGAAAATTGTGCTTTATAAAGTGATGACATGGTTTTCTTCTGAAAGAAGAGTAATTATTTTCTTGGACATGTGGGGAGTATGTTAGAATCCAAATAATGACAGAACAGGTGACTATAATGACAGTTAAGATTATATTTCATTGATTTCTCCAAATATCTCAATATGGATAACTCCACAGAGTGATATGTCATTGTTTTTTTTATTTTAAAAATTTCTTAATGCTTTATTAATTTACACTCTTCTACTAGCTTTGTTTGTTATTCTCTTTATTAGATTTTTATCTCTTTTACATTTTATCTCCTTATTTATATTTTTCTATTTATTTTTATATTTACTAATGTCCATTTAACTTCATGTATTGAAGTTTATGTATCATATATGATTTAATTTAATCCTTACCATGACCTATAACACAGTTTGTGCAGTCTTGGCTGTGCATTTTGTGTGACTAAGGCATGCCACTTTATGTTTTATATTCAGAGACAAGCAGAAAGAGTACAGTGAACCAGTCAGTATTTTGAAATGTTAATTACAGGGCTTATTGGGGATGCCCGGAGTTAATAGAAAAATGAAATATGAATCAACTAAGTAAAAGCATTACCTGTTCATAACACTGGGTTTCTGAACATGGTTGCTTGTGTGCGTTAATATGTATACATATACACCTAGACTTTTAATTGAAGGTAGGCACAGATGACAGAAGGTTATACTCTTAGGTTAGGCCCTGTTGTTTGGTGTTGTATTTTGCTAAATGATATATAATTCATGTATCTTGGAAGCTCTCCAAGTTGAAGAGGAAGCTAGTATCCTTCATGTTTTGCACAATTCTCCCTTTGAACCTTCAAAAGAGAAGTTTTAAAAATAAAGCATATTGTGACAAGACAGCACAACCACTTTAGATAAATATCATTTGGACAGGTTTTTCAGAACATGGATCTTCCTTAACAGGGATTAAATGAAGTGATGTGGAATATAAACATTAAGATCTGAATTTTGATAATATGTATAAACAACCTCCTTTGTAGGAAATAAGGATGGCCTGAGGTAATACCTTGATTTGCACTTAGAAGGCAAAGGGAAGAAACTACAGAAACTATTCCTCAAGGGATTTTACTGGGTAAACTGAGTTTAATATAGAAGTGAGTTGGATTCCCTAACTCTCATGAGTTCTATGATGCTAGACAAATCCTTTCTTATTAATAAGGATTAAAAAAATAGAATAGAACTAAAGAGGCATTGTTGTTGTTGTTAGGTGCTGTCGAGTCGGTATCCGACTCATAGTGACCCTCATAGGGTTTTCAATGGCTGAGTGCTTCGGGATTGCCTTGGGAGTGGATTGCCAGGCCAAATATGAGGCATAACTACCTCATATTTTAATAACATATTTGAAAGTCAAAGTCAGATCTAGCTAATTTAGATTTGGAGATAAGATACAGTGACATGCACATTAAAAGAATTGTCAGGCCTGTATCCCAGGGACGCCTCCTGTAATCCCAGGGACTTGGGACACAGAGAGAGGAGGATCAGAAGTTCAAGACCAGAGGCAGTGTGCCTAATTTAGTGAGACCCTATCTCAAAAAGTAAACAAACAAACAAACAACAACAACAACAAAATGAAAGAAAGAAAGGAATGGGCTGGGGGTACAGCTCAGTGGTACAGCATTTGCAGAGTATGCAAGCACGAGGCCCTGGGTTCAATCCCCAGTACTGAAAAAATAGATAAATAAATAAATAAAAATTAAAAATAAATTAAAGAATTCTCATAAATGTGTAGGTGGATGGACAGTGAATCTTGTTTAGGGAAAAATCTATATCTACAATAAGTTGGTATATAATGACATCAAATTTTTAATGTAGATTGTTGTATACTGCCTTCTAATGTAGCTGTAGCCCTGTGGAATGTGATCCCGTCAGACCTTGGAAGCTAAGCAGGGTTGGGCCTGGTTAGTACCTGGATGGGAGACCACCTGGGAACACCAGATGCTGTAGGCTTGGGAGAAGGACCTGGCCAACCCCTCCCAAAAATCAGTCTGCCATTGAAAACCCTATGAACAGCAGAGAAGCACTGACAATAGTGTTTCCCCTGTTGTACAGAGGGTCGCTATGAGTCGGATACCGACTCAATGGCACCTAACAACAACCTAACAAGCCTTCTAATGTTATAGAAAAGTTCACAATTACTTGATTTTTAATAAAATTTTTACTTCATGGAAAGAGACTTGTAGGATAGAGTGAGGAATGAATCACTCTGTAGAATTCTACAGTGTTATATCTACTTTAGATATTGCATCAACTATATAAAGTTGTATCAGAAAATTATTTTAGAGATAAACACTTTGGAAAAGTTTTGCTTGAAGAACTGACATCTTTTTCCTTCTAGAAAAATTAGAAATATTAGAACTAAATTAGTGACCTACATATGTCACTGCAGGTATATTTTGGTTTCATAGGAAATGGTTTTAAGTAGTAATAATACTTTAAATTTATTAAGTGTTTGTAATATATCCAATATTGTGCCATATCACACTGAAATCCACAGAAAATTTCTAGGAGATTGATATTACTACTATCTTGTTTTCCAAATGAAAAGTAGAGAGGATCCTTGACACGTCCAAGGTCAAACATGTAGTAAACAATGAAGCTAAATCGTAAGTTCAGGCAGTCTGATCTCAGACTTAATTACTTTTAATCTCCCAACCATGAATTAGCATAAATTTTGAAATTAGGGAGATTTTATCAACAACCTATAATTCTAGTTTTTCTTAAAATTTGTGTAAACTGGTGACTAGAGTTTGCATTTCTTTCTGGAATCAATGACTTTGAGCAGAACAGCAACTGGTCCTTCAGACACATTCTAGGAAGGCTGTCCCAATTTTTTATAGTCTTGGGAATTGAGATCTTGAAAGGCAAAACTGATCATGTTCTCTTTATTTTGCACGTCAGGCTATTCAGAATGACCTTTGTCACTTCAAAGCTAACAATTTTATTGTTTGCATTTCTTTTTAGGCATTTCAAAGCCTTTGTAGGATGCTTTACTCCACAATTGTGCTAAAATTGTTTCTTAATTGCATAAAGACATCAGATTTTAAATAGACATAAATTTTGACATGAAAGATTTAAGCAGCTTGCCATAGAAGAGTATTATAGCATCTCTAGCTCAGTTATATTGTTCTGAAGTATATGAGATTTATGTAACTAAAAAAATGTGCCAGCGGTATAGTATTATTGTTGTTAGGTGCCGTCAAGTCAGTATCCGACCCATAACAATCCTACATACAACGGGCGAAACACTTTGTCACTGCTTCTCTACTCTTCATAGAGTTTTCAATGGCAGAATGATTTTTGGGTGTGGGTTGCCAGGTCCTTCTCCCAAGCCTACAGCACCAGGTGTTCCTAGGCAGTCTCCCATCCAAGTAGTAACCAGGCCCAAACCTGCTTAGCTTCCAAGATCTGAGGGGATCGATGCCACAGGGCTATGGCTGCGATATATATATAAGTGTTATCTTATATGATTAGGAAGAATAGAATTGACTTGTTTTTAGAAAAGGAGGATTCTAGTAAAATAGTATTTTTTAAGAGTAAAATTGTAGGTCCTATCTATATTGGATTGGTACATTGGGACATGGAGCAGGTGTGAGGGGGAGAATATGTTTGTGACACCTCCAGTTCCTTTAAAGTCATGTTTAATAGCAACTACCTAACCTCTGGGCACTAGGGTCTTGTGTGTTTGTGTGTGTGTGTGTGTGTGTGTGTGTGTGTGTGTGTGTGTGTGTGTTAACTGGAATGAAATGAACAACATTTATGGAATATAAATTCTGAACAATCTATCAACACAAAAGATGTGGTAACCATAAGCTTCACATAATTGGAGATTATAAATGTGCAAGGAATGCAGTAGAATTTAAAACATATACAAAACAAAATATATGGCCCTAGAGAGTAGAACTTTCATGAACAAAAATTGATCAGGGAAATTATTCTAGGAAAACATCGGAGAAGAATGTGAAATACTCTCAAAACTTGGATCCCTTTGTACTCCTTTCTCCATTTCACTAAAGGCATTGAGCTTTTTCCCTTTGTTGTAGTACTAATGTGATATTTGATAACTGTAGCTGGCCATTAAAAACTGATTTTTGTCTTACCACGGTATTATAGTTTATCCACTTCATAATCATGTGCCTGTTTATTGCATTTTCTAACTTAAGATTTGTGGCACATCTGATTTACTTGGCACTAGAAACATTTCATTTCCTCTGAATATATTATATTTATGATATTTCGTTGGTTAAGGAAAAAATTTTTTTGTTAAATATACAGTGCAATTCAGAGTCCCCCCAAAAAAACCCAATAGTTGAGTGTCAGATAAAATGAGCAATGAAAATCTAGAGATGTGAGCAGGAACTATGAGACAGTTAACAGAGGGTTTGCATATAAGATAAATCACTTCCAATTCTCTTTCTGTTTTTGTGGCATTCTGTTCAAAATTGACATTGCCAGGTGTGAAAATTGGAGCAGTATAGTTTGATGGGCTGGGGTTTAGCTTAGTTGGTAGAGTGTTGTGCTGCACTCTGTGAGGCCCTGGGTTGGACCCCCAGCACAGCAAAAATGAGGGAAGGACTTGGCAGCTCTCTCCTGAAACAATCACAAAACAATCTGCCATTGAAAACCCTATAAAGATCAGAGAAGCACTGACGTAATGCCAGGCATGGCACAGTGATGGAGAGTGTTTCGTTGTGTTATACTTAGGGTCATTATGAGTTAGACCCAACTCAAGGGCACCTAACAACAACAGTTAAGGTCCAAGGCACATCCCTTGGCCAGAAAAGGATAATACTTCAAGTGATGGTTCCTGTGTAGGTGAAGGAGATGAGTAGTAGTCTATAGCAGTGGAGTTTTCTTTAGCATAAAGGGAAAGTAAATGCTGTTCAGAGAAAGCAAACATCTGACGCCCCATTTACATTTTATTTTCTCATTGTAGGTCCACTTCTATGTGTACAGTTCTTAGTCACTTAAGAGTGAAATTAGTAAAGATAATTCGTAATCTGAAAACCTGAGATCTGAAATGCTCCAAAATCTGAAACTTTTTGAGCACCAACATGACAACCCAAATGGAAAATTTGACACAATGAAACTTAGTTTCACCTGCAAAATTATTAAAAACATGTATAAAATCACATTTAGATTATGTGTATAAGTTTTATACTAAATACAAATTAATTTGGTGTTTAGATTTGGATACTATTTCCAACATGTTCCATATGCAAATATTCCAAACTCTAAAGCAATTCTAAAACCAGTATATATCTTGTCCCAGGCATTTCTGCACATATATTTGATATGCAGACCCAAATGTATTTAGTGCTACTAATTTTGAGCAGTTCCCCCCCCCAAAACATTTTATAATCAGTAAGAACCTTTTCCAAAACCATTTCATTTCCTAATTAAAGTGTCCTGTTGAGAGAAAGTGTTTCTGCACAAAAGACAGTAACAATTACAGATTTGATTCTACTTGAAATTTTAGTTTTGGTATTATGTAGGCTGTGCCTTCTCAGCACTTATGTCACAATTTTTTTTTCTTCACAAGAATGATACTTGAGCTGGGCTCAGTGGCATATGCCTGTAATCCCAGAAATTTAGGAGACAGAGGCAGGAGGATCTCAAGTTGGAGACCAGAGGCAGCCTGCACAATTTAGTGAGATCCTGTCTCAAGATTAAAAAAATAAATAAAAAGAGGGCAGCTGGAGGTTGCAGCTCAGTGGTAGAATGCTTGCAAGTTATGCGCAATACTCTGGGTTTAAGTCTCCCCCACCAAGCAGCGCGCACACACACACACACACACACACACACACACACACACACACACACGCACACACACAAAACAAACAAACAACAAAAAATAAACAAACAAAAAGAATTGTACTTGACTTCTTAAAGTGAGGAATACCAAACTATGTTTAAATTGCCTTAAGTTTCTGAAATTTACTAACTCTAAATACACTCAGAATGGATCACACATTATCAATAAAACAAACATCACTCTTTAAATAAATGAAATAAATGCTGTCTCACATGCTAATATTTGATATATTTTAAATGTTGTTGTTGTTAGGTGCCATCAAGTCATGTAATTGCTTCGGGAGTGGATTTCCATGTCCTTCTCCCATTTTTGCAGTGCTGGGAATCAAACTCAGGACCTCAGAGACTGCAGAGCAGTGCTCTACCAACCGAGCTAAATCCCAGCCCATATTTTAAATAAGAGTATTTAAATAAGCTGGTGCAGTGGCACATGTCTGTCATCCCAGTGACTTGGGAGACAGTGGCAGGAGGATCACAAGTTGAAGCCCAGAGGCAGTCTGTACAATTTAGTGAGACCATGTCTCAAAAAAAGTAAAAAAAAAAAAAAAAAAAAAAAAAAAAAAAAAAAAAAAAAAAAAAAAAAAAAAAAAAAAAAAAAAAAAAAGGGGGCTGGGAGTGCAACTTAGTGGTATAGCACTTGCAAAGCATCCAAGTGTGAGGCCCTGGGTTCAACCCCCAGTACAGAAAAAAAAAAAAAAGAGCATTTAAATAAATTAAGCTAAGAAGTTAGCTGTGGTCTTATTTATCAGAAAGAAATAACCCATCTTATTTATCAGTGAACACAAACAAAATAATTTTGAAATTACTTGTCCCACATATATACATGCCCACATACACAGATATAAATTATGTCTAATTTAAACTAAGAATAGAATTTTAATTCTATAATTATTTTAAGATGTATGAATGAGTTCTGTTTAAAATACAAATTAAATTAAAATAGATAAAGGTGTTCAATTAAAAACATTTTAATTCTTCTAAGTGCATCTCAATGGCTTAAATTTACCTTTGATGTCATTGTTAGCTCAGTATTTAAAAAGAGAAAGATGTATGTTATAAGAGATGAAATTTAGGCTTCTGATTCAAGGACATTTCTGTTAGGGGTTATCACTAAACTGAGTTCTTAATGGCAAAAAATTCAGAAGCAGAATTAGGATCAGAGAAGAACTGACATGACAGTGAGATCTGGACTGTTTAAAGTAGGCTGGAAAATTAGAAAATTCTCTTTCAAGAAAAGAAATGAGGTGGAGCTTTGCAGTGGAGAATGTGAAAGAAGTTTGAACCAATAGAAGAATTAGATATAGTTATTATATGATATGTGATTATAAATATGGTGAATGTTTAAATTAGAAAGAATTGTTACAGTAGGAGGCACATTTTCCTTAATTCCCCTCAGTACACTGTCTGCCTTCAAACACACATTTCCCATCATTCCTGCCACTTTCTGAAGCAGTTCTGGAAGTCCTGTTTCATGAATGTATTTAGTTCCACTGTCTTGGCTGCCTCTATGTACTGAATCATTTCAAAATGTTTACCGTTCATGGTCATTTTGACTTTGGGGAAGAGGAAGAAGTCTCACAGTGACAGATCCAGTGAATAAGGTGGACAAGAAGACACCATGCTGTTTCTATTTGACAGAAATTGCTGTACTAGAAGTGATGTGTAACACAGGGAGTTGTCAGGATGAGAATGAAACAAAGGACATGAAAGAGGACTTCTAGAGTTGCTTCAGAAAGTGACAAGAATGATGGGACAAATGTGTTCAAAGATGGGAGCGTGGAGGGGGATTAATGACAATGTGTCTTTTACGCTAATATTTTTTTAAATTAAGCATTCACTATAGTTTTTGCCTGCAGCTGTATTTTTTGCCTGCAGCCGTAACCCTGTGGCATCCGATCCCGTCAGATCTCGGAAGCTAAGCAGGGTTGGGCCTGGTTAGGACTTGGATGGGAGACCGCCAGGGAACACCAGATACTGTAGGCTTGGGAGAAGGACCTGGCAACCCCCTCCCAAAAATCAATCTGCCATTGAAAACCCTATGAATCACAGCAGATAAGCACTGACAATAGTGTTTCACCTGTTGTATACAGGGTCGCTATGAGTCGGATACCGACTCCATGGCACCTAACAACAACAACATATTTTTTGCATTTTTCATTCACACCTCATACATTAAACAACAACAAAGAGCTGAAGCTAGGAGTAAGAGATAGCTCTATAAAGTCAAATACTGATATAAAATAGAATATTTCTTTCAAACTAATAGAATCCCAGGGTATCAATATTGTTATTGGGCACTGATGTGAAGCATTATTTTCAAATTGCTTTATAACGATTCACTGAAAACCCTTCAAAGAACATCTGCTGTCTCCATTCTCAAACTTAACATGAACTGCTTTGTCATATACAGTAAAGATGTCAGTTTGCACAGCTATTGCCATCTTGGCAGTGACTGACCATTGCATTTATGGAAAATGTGGCTTACTTGCTTAGAACAGTTACCATTACTTCCTTTTTCAAGGTGCTGAAATTATAGCTAAAATAAATGGCAAGCTAATGTTAGACTGTGAGCATGTATCCTCTGCACATCAGCCAGCTACTTCTCACCCTTTCACAGTTTTGCCATTGATGGGATAGCATTAAGATCCAGGATTTAAACAAATGAAATATATGTAGAAACTGTTCATACATTTATGGAAGGATTTTCTTCAAATGTATTGAGTGGGAAGTTACTTTCCATATATTTTAGAACTCTATCCTTGCTTTGTAGCTTCAGTGAGATTTTCCACTGCAAAAATGCTCAAAATTTCAAAGTTAGACCAGATGTCTTTTGAGAGCCCTTCTGGTTCTAAAATTATGATGCAGAGATTTGGAACTTGATGACTTTTTTTTCTTAGCTGAGCCCTCTACAATAATATCCATTGTGCTATATAACTTGCCAGTACCCCTTCCATCTCCAACCTCATTTCCTACTTCTCTATCCATCTTTAACACCTCAGACATATCTACCTTCTCCTTCTTAATGGAATATTCCAAGGCTGGTTCTGTCTTGATTTAAAGACTTTCTTTTCTTAGACAACTGCATGCCTGGTTTCAGTTTCCTTGGGTGACTTTTCAAATTTCACATTATCTCAGAGGCCTTCCTTGTCCATTCTATCTAAAAGAAAAATTTATCTCTTTACCCACTTTATTCTCTGCCTTCCTTTAATCACATAGCCATGTCACTACCTGGCATATTTAAAAAACATTTGTGCATGTTATTTGTCATCTAGTTGTAGTGGATGATGTTAGTTTCATGCCTAGATTTCTCTACTGATCATTCACAATTGTGCCTCTCTCCCCATCTTTAGAGAATTACCCTTAGGTCAAACAAGGGTTACCTCTTCAGTGAAGCTAAGAATCTCCAAAAAAGGCATATAAAAATCCAACCCCCTTGCCCCAAGGTGCAGTTTATCCTGGTATATCTTAGTTTTTTAATAACTGTGGCAAAATACCTGACGAATCAACTTAAGGAGGCAAGATAGGTTTATTTTGGCTCATGATTCAGAGGGTTTCAGCCCATAGTGGTGGTGAGGCATAGCAGAGTAGTGTCAGGATCTGTAGCAGAAGCCTTCACATCATGGCATAAGAAGCAATGAGTTTATCAGAACCGGGAGTCATGGCAAAACCTCCAAAGGCCTGCCCCCAGTGATGTACTTCTACAAGCAAGCGAGGTATAACCTCCCATAGTTCCACAGCCTCCACAAACACTGCTAACACATGGGGATTAAGAATTTAAATATATAACCCTTGGGGGACATTTTAAATTCAATCCATAACATGATACAAGCTTGGGATTTTCTTCTTGGGATCAATTTGAAGTCACTTTTCATGTAAGAACATCTTGCTTAGTTCTTTCCTCTTCTGAATCCTTCTGGAAGACCTTCCCCATTGTATTGCTCCCACGAGAATGCACACCTCATCCTCTGCTTTTGTGAAACTTGGCCCAAGGTAACACTCTGGAATGTAAACTCTTAAGATTAGATAATTGTCTCCTTCATTACTGAATTCTCAGTACACAGACAGTGCATGACATTTGTAAATGTTCTATTAAGAAATGTTGAATGACTGTCTTAGTATTAAAGGCCTTAATTATTTTATGTAGAATAGCACACAGGTTGACTTGAGCTATTCTTCTGCATCTAGGGGAAGACACACATACAATAACAAATGTAAAGAAGCATACCCACTAGCTTTTCCCTTTCTACTTACAAGCATCATTTTATATCATTTTGTTTTGTTTTGTTTTGTTTTGGTACTGGCGGTTGAGACCAGGGCCTCCTGCTTGCATGCTTTGCAAGTGCTGGACCACTGAGCTGCACCCTCAGGCCATATTTTTTACTTTTTTTCATTTTTTTGAGACAGGGTCTCTCTAAGTTACATAGACTGCCTCTGGTCTTGAACTTGCGATCCTCCTGCCTCCACCTCCCGAGCCGCTGGGATTACAGGCGTGTGCCACCACACTTGGCCCAAGCATCTTAATGTTCAATTAAAAAGCAGCTCATACATATACATACATATACTGTTACTATCCACCAATATTGGATTTTCTGTAGTTCTATGATGATTTATGCCATAAATTAGCAAACTATGATCTGTGGACAAAATCTGGCCCATTTTGTATTACCCACAAGATAAAAATAGTTTTTACATTTTTAAATGGTTGTAAAAGATCAAAAGAAAAATACTATTTCAGGACACATGAAAATTATATGAGATTCAAATTTCACTGTCCATAAAGCTGTATTGGAATTCAACCATAACCATTCATTTATATAGTACTGTGTCTGCTTTTGTAAAACAAAAGCAGAGCTGAGTATTTGCAGCAGAAGCTATATGGCTAACACAGTCTAAAATAATTACCTGGCCCACTGTAGAAAAAGTTTGCTGATCCTAGATTGAGATTCCCACGTTGTCTGACTATATCTTGGATTCTTATAATACCATCATGGCTGATTAAGAAATGTCTTTATTCCAAAAAGGCCTGCTTCATTACTATTTTCTAACCTCTTAGTTGAAGACAAACTTTATGCTTTTCTGGTGAGAGCTTCATTTATTTTTTCCTGGATACCAGATGCTAATTGTCTAGCTGGCAAACTTTCTTATCCGAAGCCTCCACAACTCTTTCTAAGTACATTTTCTGTCTACAACAGGAAAATATTCCTAGTATAAATCTTGCAAAAAAGAAATAATCTTAAAAATTGGAATATATTAAAACACAACAAAAGCCTCTCACTAATGACAGTAGTCTTCTAATACATCTTTATTACTTAGCAGATGTAAGCTCTATTATCATTCATTCCAAATAATATTTGTAGCATCACTCCTACCTTTCATTTATTAGATAGAGCATTTTTTTCTTCCATAGATGGTATGGAGAACCGTGTGTGTGTGTGTGTGTGTGTGTGTGTGTGTGTGTGTGTGTGTGTGCTGGAATGGAACTCACTATGTAGCCCAAGCTGGACTCAAATTTGTGATCCTCCTCTCTCAGCTTCCTTAGTGCTGGGATTACAGATGTGTGCCACCACACCTGGCTGCATGAGCTTCTTTTTTATGTAGGCTAAATAGCTTTATGGTTTTCCATTGACACATAATTTTCAATTAACCCAAGTATTTTACTCTTGCATCTCTCTATTCATAATGTAGATAGATAAGACAAGTCAATGGATGAAATCAGTAAAATTAATATTATAGTGTTTATTTACATTCTAGAAAAAAATTAATGAAGATATTTTGATTATTGTTATTTGAGATTATATGTAGATGATATAAATACAATGGGAAAATGAATAGTCATTATTATTGAGGACATAATTAATATTAAAATAAAAAAATTTGCAACTATATCAATTCAACATGTTATTGCTTTATTTACTGTGAAAATCTATTACATTTTTTTTACTTAATAAAGAAATTCATTCCAGCTCTACCTAAAGTTTGTAATTGAACTTTGAATTAGAACTTAAAATTTATTGACATATTAAGTTCTATCATATGTGAAGAACTATAATTGTGTCAATAATAATATTCTCAATTGACTCAATTGACAATTATTTATTTTCAAAAAATAAAAATAACAAGGCAAAATGAGATCAAGGGAGTATATGCTATAAGTTTCTCTAAAATTCATTCTAATTACATTCTTTTTTTCAGTAATCATGTATTTATTTTATATAATTAACACTTCTTTGCTGAAGCTTTGGAGAATCAGCTTCCCAGGCATCAAACTTAATTAAAATATAAAGATGTTCCACAGTATTCTTCTTAGCATTAACATTTATGTTCATGGAAACCTAAAGCACATATTGCTTCCTGTCCTTAAAGTCATAAAAATTAAAAAGCTGAGAAAAAGCACATAAAACCTGGCCATATCCTAATCTGTCTATATGCAGTAGCTTTTCTTCACCTAGGTCTTAAACATATTATATGAAAAATGTAACCTTATTTATCATCCCCTTTCAACAAACAAGTAAAAAGTGTCCTGTATAAAGTCTTAGAGAACATGAAAAAATTTAAGAACATGTACTGGTTTTAGCTCAGTTGGTAGAGTCATGATGAGTCGGACCTGATTTCATGGCACCTAAAAACAATAACAACTGGATTCAGCTATTACTACATAAGTTGTTGTTAGATGCCTCAGAGTCAGGTCCAACTCATAGTGACCCTCACAGCGTTTTTAAATGGCTGATTGTTTTTGGGATGGCTGCAGGAGAAGATTGTCCTTCTTCGGTTTTTGCGGTGCTGGCGATCAAACCCAGGGCCTCTGAGAGCACAGAGCAGCACTCTAACAACTGAGCTAAACTCCAATATATAATATTCAGTTATTCATATGATTAAATTATTTTAAGATTAATAATGGAAGAAAGATGTAAATGCAAGTAAATCGTTCATGGTCTTATCAATGTACAGAGTGTATGTAAAAACTGTTTTATTTCTATTTGCCTGCTGTTCATTTTAAGAAATTATCTGACAGGCTATGGATCTAGATCAGTGGCAGAGCAATTGTTGAGCATGCATGAGCTCTAAGTTCAATACCCAGTCCTGGAAAAAAAAAAAAAGATAAAGAAAAGAAATCATCTGAATATACATACCAGGGTTCTTGTGCTACCTCTGATACTAGGGCCAAGGAACACATTTATTTCTTTGAGAACTTGACCTCCTGTTACCTGTCAGATTAATGTGAACAGAAATGACTCGGGGAATTTGGAAGTAGATTTCTCACTTTCCTTGATGACTTGTGGATAATTATATATCAAATCCTCTACCATTACCTCTAGGGGGTGGGATGTGCTGCAAATTCTCTTGTCTAAATGTCTTACCAAGAGAAAACATACACGTCCTCATTCAGAGATTTTATTTCATTTAACAAATCATTTTATATTCCTCTTGTGTCATTGTTAAGGTCAAAGGATCTCCCCTTAGTTGGACTTTAAGTTCAACATCTCCATAAATTCTACTGCACATTTTTTCTATAAAGTGTTGTGCAAAACATAACATTCTTTTAGAATATTATGTGAAAGATATTTATACCCTTGATTCCTTCAACTTCTATTCTCTGATATTATTCTTGATTTAAGCAAGATAAACTTTCTCATCTTCCCAGACTCAAAATGTGAGCATATTACAAAGTTGGTCCTTTCCCTTCTCTTTCTATATCTGCTCTGGATGAAGTTAACTGTTGCAGACCACTTTATGTAATTTATAATGTGAGCACTCCCAGATATTTTATTCTTCCTCAAAAAGGACTCATATCTGCAACTGGTTGTGCAATAGCTCAACATTGAATAGGAATCTCCAACTTAACATATCTACATCATGCCCACCTGATTCCTACCAACTTCCAAAATATTGCTTGCTAACTACTTTTCTTATCTGGTCCCCTGAATGATCTTCAGAACTCTTCTGAGAATAATATTTTCCCAGAGATCTTCATGTATCACTTCTTCATTTCATCTAGGTCTTTGTTCAAAATGTCACCTTATAGAGATCTACTCACACCACTCCATATAAAATGAAATTTTCCATCTTTTACTTTTTCATCAATAGACCTGTTACAGACAAATAATTCATTAGTCTTCACCCTTCTCTGGAATATTAGTTTCGTATGACCAAGGACTTTGTTTTATTACCTGCTATTTTGTAGTAGTAGAACAGTCACAGAGAAATATTACTAATTTGATTGATAATTTTTCATTAGTAGTTTGGTGCAGTTGTTCATTCTGGTAATCCCAGTAAATTAAGGTGTGGAGGTAGGAGGATCACAGATCTGAGGCCAGAGGCAGCATGAATTACTTAGCAAGACTGTGTCTCAAGATAAAACATAAAAAAATGGGCTGGGACTCTTCATAATCACAAGGACATGGCCCCAAGATGTCCATCAACAGAGGAAGTCATAAAAAAGTAGTACATCTCTACAATGGAATATTACTCAGCAGTAAAAATGAAATAATGTCATTTGCAGCAAAATGGATGGAACTGGATAATATTGTCTTAAGTGAATGAACCCATTCCCCCAAAGAGAAATGCCATATGTTTTCACTCATATGTGGGAGCTAAATCTTACTTAAAGGAAGAATTAAAAAAGAAAAACTATACATATATAGATATATAAAAATGAGCAATCAAACTTAGCTAAGAAGGGAAAATATAAGCAGAGTACAACTAAAGGGAAGAGGACTAGCAGGGGGAATGAAGTTTGTGGAATGTGGGAAGGAGAGGGGAAACAATATAGAGGAATAAAGGGGGAGAGGATAATGTCAAATTAAATAATGCAACTTTATGAATACATAGGAAAAATAGGAGAATATAGCCTATAATTGCATATGAGTTTTCCTTACATAGTGTGAACTATATAAGTTGATGAAATTGTAACCAAGAGTGATGTAATGGTTGCACAATGGAAATAACAATGCCTTATCACTCTGTACCCCATCAACATTTATCAATAAAGGGAAATAAATGGGCTGAGGGATGCAGCCCAACAGTAGAGCACTTGCAAGGTATGTGCAAGGCCCTGAGTTCAACCCCTATATACTGCAAATAATAAATTAAAAATAATTTTTGATGAATAAATGAATTAGGCTAACACAAGATTGAAGTTAGACAACAGGAGATATCATGGTAGTGACATGGGAAATATGTTATAGGTGAGCTTATGAGGCAACACTTATACCCTGGGATTTCTAGAATTCATTAGTGGTGATTGAAATTTGATTACTGTATAACTGTAGAAGTTGGTGTTGCTGAATCAAGGAATGGTGCTACTATTTTCATTGTGCCCCTGTCATAACTTTGCACTATGGAAGTTATAGAAGGGTTACATGAAATACATTGAAGCATTTTTTTCCTATAGTGAAACAATGTTATTGGCAAGGTTATCTTAAGATCTATCAATAGATCAAGCACTTTGTATCAAACTAGAGAGTATCCTCATGAATGAACAGTAGAAGCATCATGCCTGGATTTGTTTCCCAGCCTCACTCTTCCTAGCTATATGGCCATGCGCAAGTCTTTTTTTCTGGTAATGTCAGTTCTTTCTCTGTTCTATAATAGTATGAATAGAATGAGCCTTATTAATTTTCTATTACACTTAAGGGAAATAGTGTACTGAAATCTCTTAATCTTATCAACCCACAATTAAACTCTGCCATTATTATATTACACACACATGCATACACACACACACACACATGCATATATATAGTATAATGTTGTACTGGAGATTGAACCTAAGGCCTTGTGCTTTCTAAACCACACCCCTAGTCACCTTTTAATTTCTATTTATTTGTTCATTTATGCGGTACTTGAAAATTGAACCCAGGGTTTCATATATGCTAGATAAGAGCTCTACTACTGAGCTGCACTCCCAGCTTTTTTATTTTTTATTTTGAGATAGGATCTCACTTATTTGTACAGGCTGACTCTGGCCAGGAATTCACAATCCTCTTGCCTCAGCCTCCCAAGCTGCTATAATTACAGGTATGGAGCATGATGTCTGGCTCATTATAGTATCTTCTAATAGATTTGTGCTACAATATTTAAGTGAATCACAGAAATTGTTTTAAATATACTAACCACAGCCAGCCTGCAGCCGTACCACTGTGGCAACTGATCCCCTCAGATCTTAGAAGCTAAGCAGGATCAGACCTAGGTAGTGCTTGGATAGGAGACAATCTCGGAACACCAGGTGCTGTAGGCTTGGGAGAAGGACCTGGTAACCCATTCCCAAAACACAATCTGCCATTGTATACCCTATGAATAGTAGAGATTCACTGACAATAATATTTCACGTGTCACACATATGGTCACTATAAGTCAGACATCTACTCAATAGCACCTAACAGCAACAACAATTACAGCCATGTAGCACACAGGTAAAAACTGGACTTATTGCAAATTCTATTACAAGGAAAAAAGATTTAAAAAAATGAAGAAAAAGTTAATCATGACATTTCAGTCTTTGAGTAATAGGCTCCAGCCCTTGCCTTTAGAATAGTGAGTTGCAAAGAAAGAAAGCAACCTTTACCTGTTCATTATTTCTGCAGCCCTATCATCACTTTCCTTGGAAATGCAGTTGATAATATCAGGACATTTAAGGAAGGCTTTGGTGCTGGCAGGATGTCAGCTCCATGATTCAAGCTAAAGATAGCACAATTGGAAGTATAACTGTCTTTTATTGCTTGATGGCATAAAAAAGGATAATGATGTCACACTAAGTTATAAACAAAAAATAAAAAAACACACACAAACACAAAAACTCTTTGTGCTGTTGTTAGATCAGAGTGAAGCGTCTGAGTCATCTAGTAACCCACCTTTTAAATCACAATCTTTCAAACCATATCTAACTTTTTAATAAGTTAGAGAGTAGGCTGTTTCTTAGTCATAGTTGAAAACACAAGTGGTACTGAAATGCATCCTATAGACCTGCAGTCTATCTAACTGATACTTATTAGTGAACTCCTACTCTAAGTTTCTAAGGCTATTTAAGTGGTTCTTCTTTTCATGTATGTTCTTACAAACCAAAATTAAACTCAGCTGAAAAGACACAATGACAGGATTTTAACATTTTTTTCCTCTACAGAAACATTATTACCAAGGTTCTTTTTGAGATCCATCAGTAGAGAATATAGGCACTTCATATAAAGCTATTGTAGTGGCATTGATGTACACCTCAGCAAATTAAAGTTTATAGTGATTTCTTTGGCATTACTTGTAGATTTTTGTTGAATATTAAGGATAAAAGTGAGAACACCATTATATCATAATTAGACCTGTTTTTCACCAATCTACTATTTATTGAATTGATGCCTTCTCTGTAATTGGTGGTAGTTGTTTTATAATAAGCACATTAGTATAATTGTTAATGCTCCTTGAAAATAAGAAATGCTTAAAAATATAATGCATTCATATATATATAATTTATAAGAATAACTTTTTAAAGTACCCTAATGTGGTCTCACACTTTTGTGAAATATTGAAATATTATTTATTTTATGCATTTAAAACTTTTGGAAAATTTGATTTTCATTGTATGAGAAGTATAAAAATGGTTATTTGAATGTTTGTACTATGTTTTTTTCTTTGACTTGGTACTGTTCAATAAGATACTGATAAAATATTGTATAAGCTTGTTGAAAAAGATTTGAAAATATTCATCTTAATTAAAAAATTAAATAGAGTTCATCCTGAATAGAAGCTTCCTCCATGAACATACTGGTGTGCTTTTAAAGGAGCCAAGCTAATGCTGGGTATTCATATACAAATCTTTAAATATAAAATGATTCTTATATTCATTCAGGGGGCTAGGATTTAGCTCAGTTGGTAGAGTGCTGCTCTGCAGTCTCTGAGGTCCTGAGTTAGATTCCCAGCACTGCAAAAATGGGAGAAGGACATGGCAACCCACTCCCAAGGCAATCCTGAAACAGTCAGCCATTGAAAACCCTATGAGGGTTGCTATGCTATGAGTTAGACACAACTCAACGGCACCTAACAACAACAACAATATATTCATTCAGAAGAAAAAATACGTGGAGGTGGGAGAATTCTGAGTTGTAAAGATAGAATTGCCCACCTATAAAAAAGTGTTATGTCAACAACAAAACAATAATACTGAAATAAACTGAAAACGTAATAGGAAATAATAGAAAATTTAGAAATATCTCTAAGTATAAGTATTTATAATACATGAGAAAGTGGGCACTTCATTCTGGGGGAAAGGGAGGGTTAGTGTATGTTTATGTGTGTATGAGTGTGTGCATGTGTTTAATAATCAATAGCCGTTTGGAAGAGAATTTGTTCTTATCTATGGATTCCCTGAAAATTAATTATATGTTGGATGAAGATACCAATTCTAAAATGTGAAACCTTAATAGAACTTGTAGAAAATTCAAATGGGTATATGTATTTATACCTGCATGTGTTGTACTATACACCATTCACATGTCATTGTAAATATTTTATGTTAGTTAAATAAAATTAAAAACACATTGATTAAAGGTTGAAATGCCTGCAGTCATAGCACTATGGCATCCGATTCCCTCAGATCTGGGAAGCTAAGCAGGGTTGGTCCTGGTTAGTACTTGGATGGGAGACAGCCTGGGAACACCAGTTACTGCAGGCTTGGGAGAAGGACGCAGCAACCCACTTCCAAAAATCAATCCACCATTAAAAACCCTATGAATAGCAGAGAAGAACTTACAATAGTGTTTCATCTGTTGTAGGTAGGGTGGCTATGAGTTGGACATCAATTCAAGGGAACCTAACAACACAACAATAGCAACAACAACAACAACAACAACAAAGATTGAAATATAAAAATTAAAGCTTTATAGTTATAAAATGTTATATATGCTCTATCATTGAGTTACACACCTAGCCCATGTTTTATTTTTTATTTTGAGACAGGAGTCCATTAAGTTGCTCATGACACCTCTGGCCTCAAATTTGCAATTTTCCTGCATTAGCCTCCCAAGTTGCTGGGAAAAATAGATTTTTTTCTACAAAGAAAACTGGATACTAAACAGCTAGAAAAATATGATAGTAATTTTTTAAAAAATATATGATTATAAATATGTATGTTTGTATGCAAGTGGTATGCATGCATATCTGTGTGTACATGTATACTATCAATTTGTCAGTATTATTGACAGTGGAAAGTTTTCTGCTTTCATGGGACATATGTCCCAAAAAGGAAACTCTAATAATAAATAACTGAACACAAACTTAGGAGGTAAATTCCAATTTGAAGGTGGATGTAAAACACACATAAAAGAAATAATTCCTGTCTTAGGGAAAATGGTAAGCATTTAAAAAGTAGAGTTGAATTACATATTGAACTGAGATATAAATGAATATGAAAAGCTAGTTATAAGAGTACTGAAAAATAGAGCTTTGTAGGAAGAAGTGACAGACAGCAAGGACAAGAGATCTAAGGCCAGTATAAGCCTGCAGGGTTGGAGCAGAGCAGCACATGATCCGGGAGAAGGGTGAGAGAGAAAATATAAGACACTGGTAGTCTGATAGCCCTGGTAGGTCCTGAGTATAAATAAAATAAAATAAAATAAAAGTGA
Source organism: Pedetes capensis (assembly GCA_007922755.1). Taxonomy (NCBI): domain Eukaryota; kingdom Metazoa; phylum Chordata; class Mammalia; order Rodentia; family Pedetidae; genus Pedetes; species Pedetes capensis. Next base: position 23,346 of record VMDO01013945.1, on the reverse strand, counting down.
AGATTTAACCATAGTGCAATGTATAAATGAAGGAGGCCTTAATTTCATATTTTATTAAGAGTGAAAAAGAAAAAGAATTTTATCTTTAAAACTACCTTGCCTTGAAAAGTAAAATTTCAGAGAGTCCTTCTGCATTGTCTTCTTATATATTCTTGCTTTCCCTCTTAATTGAACAGAGATTTGGGTCCATTGAATCACAGCTAATTGTAAAGCTTTCAAAACTAGCAGAAATCTTCCATTAAGGGCTCAGCGATTACATTTATTAGTATTTGTAGCCTGATTTGTTATTCAGTAAAGAATGCTATTACAGTGTAATCTCATGCATTTTAACAGCTGTATTACTCCCAATCATTTGAAAAAGCCTGTAAACTGAGTCTCTTATATTAACAGAAATTCTCCAAACACAGTAGAGTGCAACAATCAATTTTATTATAAGGGACTTCACAGAAGTTAGTGTAACTATATAATTAAATGAATGCTTTCGCATGCCATATTTTTTATTAACTCAGCTAAATAAATTTTAGCATATATATACATATATATAATATATATATCATATATATCATATATATAAATATATATCATATATATATCATATATATCATATATATAAATATTTTATATATATATTTGCAGTACTGAGGGTTGAACCCAGGGCCTCATACTTACATGCTCTGTGAGTGTTGTGCCACTGAGCTGCACCCCCAGCCATTCTTTTTTACTTTTTTGAGACAGGGTCTCGCTAAATTACACAGACTGCCTCTGCTCTTGAACTTGCAATCCTCCTGCCTCTGCCTCCCGAGTCGCTGGGATTACAGGCATGCACCACCACCCCAGCTAGGTATAATATTTTATAAGTAACAATTTTGCCAGAATTACTCAAGAAAGCTATTTGTGTGTGGCTTATTGACTTATAAGTAAATTCTGACATCCTTTTTCTTAATTTTAAAGCAATTGATGAATGGGTCCCAAATTTCTATTTCCTTTTTTACAAACAGATATTGAAAAGTTTAAGTTCTTTTCAATTTGATTTTAAGTTATTTTACCATCATCTGTATTTTAATACTTTTTAAAATTAAAATTAAAAATAATCACAGTGAATATAGATGCTATACATTTCTACTTGATTTTTCTTATTTTGTCTCTTGCTGTAGCATACACAGGCGTTGCTGTTGTTGTTAGGTGCCATGGAGTCAGTGTCTGACTCATAGCCACCCTAAGTCCAACAGACGAAACAGTATTGTTAGTGCTTCTCTGCTATTCATAGGGTCTGTAATGGCTGATAGTTTTTTGGGTATGGTTTGCCAGGTCCTTCTGTAAGTCACTTTAAAAAATAGTAAGTGAATTTATTATATGTGCATATATACATATATACATGTATATGTGTGTATAAATATACATTGTTGTTGTTGTTAGGTGCCATCGAGTCGGTATCCGACTCATAGCGATCCTCATAGGGTTTTCAATGGCTGACTGTTTCGGGATTGCCTTAGGAGTGGATTGCCAGGTCCTTCTCCCATTTTTGCGGTGCTGGGAATTGAACCTGGTATCTCAGAGACTGCAGCGCAGTGCTCTACCAACTGAGCTAAATCTCAGCCCCTAAATATACATATATGTGTATGTGTATATATTTATGTGTATGTGTATATATTTATACATATATGTGTATATATTTATATATGTATATGTGTGTGTGTGTGTGTGTATAAATGTACTGAGGTGTATATAAATGTACTGTGTGTATAAATGTACTGTGTGTGTATAAATGTACTGTGTGTATAAATGTACTTAGTTGTTAAGAGTGCTTCTCCACATTCTCTGAGGAACCAGGTTTCATCCTCAGCATTGCAAAAATGAGAGAAAGATGTGGCAGTCTACTTCTGAAAGAATCTCAGAATGAGAGTTGCTATGAGCCAGAAAAAGCTCACTGGCACCTAGCCAACACCTAACAACAACAATTATATAAATATATATTTGTTGTTGTTAGTTGCTGGAGAGTCAGTATTCCACTCATATTGACCCTACATACAACAGGCCAAATACTATTGTTAGTGCTTCTCTACTATTCATAGAGTTTTCAATGGCTGATTTTTTTTTTTGAGAGTAGGTTACCAGGGTCCTTCTCTTAAACCTACAGCACCTAGTGTTCTCAGTCTCCCACCCAAGTACTAACCAGACCCGACCCTGATTAGCTTCCGAGATCTGATGTGATCCCAGGCCACTGTGGTAGGCTGCAGGCAAATATATAATTTTGAGTTTGAATCCAGGTCCTCGCACATACTTTGTAAGCGCTCTACCACTAGTCTGCACCCCTACCGCATTTAAATTTTTTTTTTTTTATTTTGAGACATGCTATCTTGATAAATTACACAGACTGATTCCACCCTCAAACTCACAATCCTCCTGCCTTTGTCTCCTGAGTTGCTGGGATTAAAAGCATGGGCCACTTGTCCAGCTAATAATGTATTTTATGTTAACCAATATATTGAAAATATAATTTCAACTGGAACCAGTATCCACATTTCAAGTATTCTGTAACTATCTGAGGATAACAGCTCTCAAACTGAACAATGCGACTTTGTAACATGTGTTGTTCTATAATTTAGAAGTGTCCCCATAGTTTTGTCAAAAGAGAAACTATTTATTCAGTTGGCCAAAGTGGTTAACACAACAGAAAATGTCAGTTGGTTGATTAAACAGTTTTATGCCTTGACAAAACAACCAACTGAATCACCTTCTTTGGTCTGGTTCTTTGCAGTTTACCTTGCAGTAGGGAGCTTTGGCTTTGGTCTTCATTCTCCATGAACTTACTGTATTAATTCTTTGAGTGTTTTTAACCCCTGAAATGAATTGCTTCCCATTCTGTATGGAACAGAAGCTCCATTTTTTACTCAGGCTTCTGATTTTAAACCGAAAGTCCTTCTTCCTCCCTTAATATCTCCCTCCCCCGACCTTATTTTTTTAGATAGAATCTCACTGTGTAGCCCAGGCTAGCCTTTAATCTGCAGTCCTCCTGCTTCTGCCTTCTGCCTGTTGAGATTATATAGGCCTGTGCCACCCCACCTGGTTTGCCTCTCTCTTTATATTGACAGCTACAAGTCTACTTACCCTCAAGGCCTGGCCTATATAGCTTATCCTTTGTAGATCTACCTCAAACTCACCAGGAGAAGTTAGTTGATTTACTCAGTGGTGAAGCTTCTGCAGCACTTGTACATATCTTTTATATACCATTAATCATAGTGTTACATTGATTTGGATTTCATATGTTTATTCTCCTTCTTCCTCCAACTGGACTATGGATACTCTGTGACTATATTTTATTCAGTTTTTCCAACTTGACACCAGGTGGAGGCCAGACACTAGATATGTTGTTAATAAATGTCTGTATATTTTATTTAATTTTCTATCTCAAAATATGAAGCACTTTGACTTTTTTTGTTGTTTGTTGTTAGGTGCCATCAACTTATATGAAAGAATTAAGAATTGTGGTTATGTGGGACTGCTAAATATTTCCAGTGTGCATTAACTGTGTATACATACAGATATAGGTATTTTGATTTTACTGCTATGGTAAGATCTGCTATTGTCCTACTTCTTCTGGTCTCATTGCTGCTCACTTTTTGGGGGGCCATGAGTTTTTAAGGTCACTCTCATCAAAGACTCACTTGCTGTGTTTAAGTCTTATTGAATATGTTACAGCTATTTTCATCAAGAAATCATTAATATATCCCTTTCATATTCTTTTGTATACTCATAACCTAGTACCTCAAAAGTATTATAACTTCTTAAGAATAGTGACTTCTGTTTTTACTGAGCCCTCCCCATAATACCATGTACCACTATGGACATAGACTAGGTAATGGGTTCAATAAATATTTATTGAGTTACCTGTAATTGCATATATTTGTACATAGCTATTAGTTTTAATGCCTGCAGTCACAGGCCTGTAACACCTGATCCCATCAGATCTCAGAAGCTAAGGAGGGTTGGGCCTGGTTAGTACTTGCATGGGAGATCTCCTGGGAACACCAGATACTGTACGTTTGGGAGAAGGACCTGGCAATCCACTCCCCAAAATCAATTCACCACGGGAAACCCTATGAATAGCAGAGTAGCACTGACAATAGTGTTTCACCTGTTGAATGTAGGGTTGCTATGAGTCAGACACCAACTTGAGGGCACCTAACAACAACAACAACATTAGGTTCAATATTGTCAACTTACAAAATAGAAATTGAGTTAAACTATTTTACATTGTATAATTTATATATGCCACCATTACCTAAGTGTATGTTGAATGTGTCTTTCATTTTTTAGTTCCTTCATTCATCATACTGAATGCAAAGTACAGGAAAGTGCTGATGCATTAGTGAATACAAGGGACAAGATCCTACCATTGTATATTTTATAGTATGATAAATATAGACAACAAACAAATAGGCAATAAATAATCAGAAAGTAATTGTTCTTTATTCCATGTAGGAACAAATGATTGAGGAGCAGAAAAGTGATCCCACATAGATGAAGTGAACGGGGATTCTATGAGTAGGTGGCACTTACTCTGAGATGTGAAGGATTAAGAAAGAATTCCTATGTAAAGAGCAATAGGAAGAGCATTCTGACAGGGATACCATGCGGAAGACAGAATTGGTTTACAATGGGATTTAAAAGATGACCAGGACATCAAGGACCCAGCAAGGCAATGGGAATGGTATGCCATGCAGGTGGAGGTGGAGACAAGGTGTGAGATTAGGCTGGGATTCATTGGCCAAAATAAGGAATTTGGGTTTTATTTAACAGGTTTTGAGTAGGGAAAGACATGATTCATATTTAACAGATAAATGTTCAGAAGCAAGTGGAGAAGGTCAAGACAGCAAATAGAATAACAGCAAAGAGCGCATTTTAGGAGTTCTTAGGGCTGGGGTTTAGCTCAGTAGGCAAAGTGCTGCTCTGTAATTCCCGAGGACATGGTTTTGATCCCCAGTACTGAAAGGATGGGAGAAGGATGTGACAGTCCACTCCCACCCAGAAAACAATCCCGAAACAATCAGCCATTGAAAACCCTATGAGGGTCACTATGAGTTGGACCTGATTCAAAGGCACCTAACAGCAGCAACAACAACATGATACAGAAAGTGAGTTGGACCAGAGCCATAGCCCTGATGTTGAAGAGAAACTGCCATATTTTGGGTTGATTTTGGGAAGACTTATTGAGGGGTTGGATGTGGTGATTGAGGATGGGTATGAACTAGTGGGAGACTAAGTTTTGTGGCTTTTGTAGCTTAGTGGTATTGGGACCTTTATTTTTTTTTTAACAGTTAAGAAAGGCTAAGAATGACACAATTGGGAGCTGTAAATGAGAGAGTTAATTTTTAAGCTTATGAAGTTTGAGATATCTGTGAGTTGTCCAGTGAAATTTCAGATAAAAATATTAAAAAAAAAAACATGTAGAGAGTCAGGAGAATTTTTTAAAGTAGAACTTTGAAATTCCCACACAGTGAATAGCCTATAAAGGTATGAAACAGAATGAAAACTCCTAAAGAAAATGTATGGAGGAAGAAAAGAGATCACTGGAGTCAACATTGGGAACATGGTGATTTAGTCTACTCCTGCAGCTGTAACAAATGACCATGGACGGGGTGGCTTAAACAACACAGCATTTATTCTAACAGTTTTGGCAGTCAGAAAGTTCAAGATCAAGGTGTTGACATATTTGTTTTCAGGCCAGAGCCCTCTTCCTGGTTTACAGATAGCACCTTTTTGCTGTCTATTCACATGGCAGGGTAAAGCAGCTTGGGTGTTATATGGGTACTCACCCCCTCATAGGGGCTCCACCTCCATGACCTCCTCTAAACATAAGAACCTGCCAAAAGCCCCACATTCTGACACCATGGCATTGGAGTTTGGGACTTCAAGTGATGAATTGTAGGGGAGCACAAGTATTTTATTTATAACAATCAGCACTTAGAATTTCGTTTGAGGAGGAGAAACTGGAGAAGTATGCATAAAACCCAAAGTAAGAGAATGTATTTTTATTGGGGCCTTCCTTTCCCCAAACACCTTTAGTGGCTTCCTATGGCAGTTACAATAAACCCCAGGATATTTAGTATGATCATAAATCCCAGAAATTTGAAAAAGAACACATGGAAAACTTCAGAAAATGCTATATACATCTAGGAAAATAGCTTAAAGTAATTTGGTTATGTCAACTGATTGGTTTCCCTGGAGTGATGAGATTGGAAACCAGATTTTAGTGGACTGGGTTGTACAGTGGCACAGGGAAACTAGTGCAGATAATACTAAAAATTTAGCTGTCATTGGCAAGAGAGAAAAGAAGTAAAGAGTGAGAAAATAAAATAAACCAAGAAAAGGTCATGTATGCCAGGAAATGGTTCAGCACATTGGTATATTCAGTGTGTGGTGTGTGTGTGTGTGTGTGTGTGTGTGTGTGTGTGTGTGTGTGTACAGACCTACATGAAGCTTGCCAAATATGAGCTAGGCTATGGCTCTAGACAGGAGCAACCATGGTGGTATTCTTGGGTCTCAGAAAGGGAAGTTGCCTGGGTGTTGACCAGCTGACCTATTTTTCTTACTCCAGTGCAGCAGGCAGCTAGATAGGAAATGCCTGAGTACATCCTATGTTTTTTTTTTCTCACTTTCACCAGATACCATTCTGCTCTTATTTCTCTTTTCTCACTTATCCAACTCTTGTAAATCAAACCTGCCAGCTGCTTTTTGCTTTGCTCTTTTTACCTTCTCATAAAATGTACAGTTTCCTCTTATGGGGTTAATCAAAATGAGCAAAAGAGTTCACCTCAGGTTCTATCAAAATAACACTCATATGGTGGATGAAATGAAGCATAAGTAATAAGCCTCTGTTTAGTTCTAATGGAGAGCTATGTTGCTATTTTTACAACATACTGAAGGAAAGAATGGTAGAATATTAGGCAGTGATTCGTATTTATTTATTGAGAACTGGCTATGTCTCCTGAAATATTCTGAGTATTTTATGTAAAATATGTCATTTAAATTTCATGATGAGCTATTAATCAATGTTTATTTTTATTCTTTTTTCATAGATAAAGAGATTAAGTAGCTGAATTAAGATCATGCCTTTAGAAAGTTTCAGAGCCAAGATTTGAACCCAAGTAGTCTGACATGAAGCCCAGGCTCTAACTTCCAAATTCTTGGGGACATGCAATGGTATCAATGAAGGTTTTAAGAGTTCCAGTATTACTTGATGTCAAGGTGTTATCTTCCTCATTGTTGTTGTTGATAGGTGCTGTTGAGTCAGATCTAACTTATAGCCATCCTAAGTACAGCAGAGTGAAATACTCCCCAATGCTGTGCCACGCAAGTTATCTTTTTATGTTTGAGACCATTGTTGCATCCACTATGTTTCTTCTCATTTTGAGTCATGCCACATCAGCAAAAAGGCTTTACTCCATTCCTATCGTTAAGATTGACTCTACTTTGAGGAGACAACTCTTCCCTAGTTGTTACTTGAATGCTTTCTGGGGCAGAAACTCAATTTATACCCCCATATTTGACAGTGCTTCTCTACTATTCATATGGTTTTCAAAGGCTGACTGTTTCAGGAGTGGGCTACCAGGTCCTTTTCCCTAGTCTGCTTTAGTCTGGAAGTTCAATTGAATCCTGTCCACCACGGGTGGCCCTGTTGGTATCTGAATACCAGTTGCACAGCTCTCAGCATCACAACACATAAGTCCTCACAGCGCAACAAGCTAACAGACACTTGGAGGGTTGTCCTCTTAATTTCCTCTAAATGCTTCAATCAGTGTGACCCCAATTCTGACACCAGGGCATCAGGTCTCCACCTAACACCTACAAGCAATGGTAAAAGCAACAGGTACAGCAGCCACACTTGGTAACAGAGGGCATTTGCTGGGTGATGACTAAATAGCAAGCACTGTACAAAGCATTTTCCTTGTATTTTATTATTCTTCCCCAAAACTTTGTGCAGTAGGCACCATGACAGTCTTCCCCTCACATATAAGGGACATGCTGAAAACAGTGGCTGAGTAATTTGGCACCTAGTATATATGTGCAGGAAGAAGCAATTTCACTGCAGATCCAAAGTGGTCAGTCTCACAATCGTGTATACCTTTACTTGCTTAACATTCTTAAAAGTTTTAGTTACTCCTCCATAGCCTGTCTGTACTTCACCTTCCAACACTTTTTATCTCAATTTGTAAAACAGTTGTGGGTGAAATTTTTACTGCTTTTTGTTGTTGTTGTTGTTAGGTGCCGTTGAGTCAGTGTCTGACTCATAGCAACCATACATACAACAGGCAAAACACTATTGTCAGTGTTTCTCTGCTACTCCTAGGGTTTTCCATGGCTGATTGTCTTTTGGGAATGAGTTGAAGGCTCCTTCTCCCAAGCCTACAGCACCTTGTGTTCCCAGGTGGTCTCCTATCCAAGTATTAACCAGGCCTGAGCCTGCTTAGTGTCTGAGATCTGACAGGATTGGATGCAACAGTGGTACAGCTGCAGGCATATTGCTTTTTAGAGTATATAGTATATAAGAAGGGCTAGGATTTAGCTCCATGGGTAGAGCGCTGCACTGAAGTCTCTGAGGCCCCGAGTTCAATTCCCAGCACCGCAAAAAAATGGGAGAAGGGCCTGGCAATCCACTCCCAAGGCAATCCCGAAGCACTCAGCCATTGAAAACCCTATGAGGGTCGCTATGAGTCGGATACTGACTCGATGGCACCTAACAACAACAGTATATAAGAAGGCATAATATGAGTGTCTTTCTAAAGTTTACTTCCACACAAAATTTTTCTTTTTGCTCAATTTTTATATCCAATGGTTCTATTCCCATTTAGGGATTATTTTTTTATTTACTTAATTAGCAGTTGTTTGCTGGGAGATTTCTGTAGTATTTTTTTGCTATCACTTTACTTTTTATATCATTTTAAATACTATATGAAGTTAACATATAAATTCAGATAGAGTGAAAAATGTCAAAAGTGGAACTAGCATTATTTTTTTTAATGCTATGAAATTGTTTACAAATGCATGTGCCAGAAACAGATGTTTTGTAGTTTTCCAAAAACATCAGCAACCATCACCACCTACTCTGGGCAGAGGGTATTCAGGTTTTATGCTTTCTTCTTCTTACAATTCATCATTTAATTTTCTTCATGCCATCACAAATTTTATATTTGGCATAAAACATCTTTAAAAAGCATGAGAGTAGGAATTTTAAGTTTTCCTTCCACTTTTAAATCTATAGATATGCAGTTAGCAGAACTTTGTCTTTGATTAGCAATTGTAATTTCAATTGATATTTGCTTATATATCCAATGTCATCTTTTGTTGTTACTTTTACAATTAGGTAGAGTATCTTTACCATTGGTTAAACTATGGTCCTTGGAGGGTAGCCTCAGAATCTAACCTCAGGAAGCAAAATACTTTTGTGTGGCAAGGACAGAATTAGTATAGACAGCAAAGAAAGAATACTCATTTTTTTTTTGTCAATCAACCCTCACTAAGAGAATAATGAGTTCACACTGCTAACAATAGCAATATCATGCTATGTTATTGCTTTTCTGTGAATCACTTTCCTCATGTATAAAATGATAATAATAATAGTAATAATATCTATTTCATAGAGCTGTTATGAAGATTAATAGCTATACAAGTAGTTGTAGATTTATAAAGATTGAAATTGTTAATACGGGCTCAGTGGTTGTCTTTTGAAAGAGTATTTCATTTGATCTTCACTTTCAGAAGTGAGCAAATCAACTAATGTTTACCCTGAGTTGCTAAGCATCTATGGGAAGCAGAGTTCTTAATTACAGTTTCAGTCATAATCTTAACATCTTACTTTATTAGAATTCATAAATTTGGATAAATAATAAATCACTATTCTTTCCTAATGCAGTACAAAACAATAGAACATGGAGAAAAAGAAGCAAGAAAGGACTTCTTTGACTTATATAAGAAAGAACTAGTTGAAGATCTAGTTAGAGGAGAAACAATGAAATCTATAACATTGCCTAGTCCCTCTTTTGCTCCTTCCCAAGCACTGTAAATGACTAAAAGTTATAGGACTATTTTCACAACAAAGAGGATGCCTAGGTGCCTAACATTATTATTTCCCCATTTTCTTCTTAAGTTACTGTCCATATCCTGTATGTAGCCTATAAGAATGCCCATATCTTGCCCATCACACAAAACAAACCTGTTTTGCTATAAATGCACATTTTCACACACAGATCTTTTGAATCAAAACCTTTTAGATAACCTTTACAATCTGTGCTTTTTTAGCTTCCTTCTTGTTTTTAGTTGCCATAAGTTTGGGTCCAACTCATAGTGACCCTATGTACAACGGAATGAAACATTCTCTGATTCTGTGTTGACACAGATAGGTACATGATCTTTCTTGTGTTTAAGCCCATTGTTGCAGCTACCATGTCAATCCATCTGGTTGAGGGTCTTCTTTTTTTTCTTTGACCTGCTACTCTCTGAAACATGATGTCCTTCTCCAGGGATTGGTCTGTCCTGACAACATGTCTGGGATATTTAAGACATAGTCTAGCCATCCTGACTTCTAAAGAGCACTCTGGTTGCAATTTTCCTGGGATAGATCTGTTGGGTTTTTTTTGCACTCCATGGTATATTCAATATTTGTCTCCAGCACCATAATTCAAAAGCATCAAGCTCCTATCTCCCTTATTCATTGTCCAGCTTTCATAGCCTTATGATGTGACTAATAAATACCATGGCCTGAGTCAGACACACCTTTGCCTTCAATGTGACATCTTTACTTTTCAACACATTAAAGAGGTCTTTTGCAACAGCTTTCCCATGACAATGCGTCTTTTGATTTCTTGACTGCTGCTTCTGTGGGTTTTGATTATAGAACAAAGTAAGGCAAAATATTGGGCAAGTTCAATCTTTTCCCCATTTATCATGAAGCTGCCTACTGGCCCAGTCATAAGGATTTTTGTTTAGTTGACGCTGAGGCACAAGCCATAGTGAAGGCTATGTTCTTTGTTCTGTATCAATAAATGTTTCAAATCCTCTTCACTTTTAGCCAGCAGAGTTGTGTCATCTACACAACTCAAGTTGTCAATGAGTCTTCCTCCAATCAAGATGTCATGTTCTTCTTCATAAAGTTTAGCTTCTTGGATTACTTGCTCAGCATAGAGATTGAGAAGGTACAATGAAAGGATACAGCCCTGACACACAACTTTCTTTGCTTTAAACCAGGCAGTGTTTAATTGTTCCATTTGAACAACTACTTTCTGGTCCATGTACAGTCTTCATGAGTGCAGTTAAGTACTGTGATATTTGCATTCTTTGCAATGTTATCCATAATTTACTGTGATCCACACAGTCAAATGCCTTTGCGTAGTTACTTAAAAATAGACACCTTTAGGCTACTGCTTTAGGTTACTGTCCATCTGACATCAGCAGTGATATCCTTGGTTCCATGCCCTCTTCTCAATATGGCTTGATTTTCCAGCAGTTCCCTGTCTATATATTGCTGCAGTCACTTTTGAATGATCTTTAGGAAAATTGTACTTACATGTGATATTAGTGATATCATTTGATAATTTCCACATTTGGTTGAATCCCCTTTTTTGGGAATAGGCACAATTGTGGATCTCTTCCAGTCAGTTGATCTGGTAGCTGTTTTCTAAATCTCTTGGCATAAACAAGTTAGTACCTGCAGTGCTACATCTGTTTGTTAAATCATCTTAATTGGTATTCTATCAATTCTTGGAGCCTTGTGTTTCACCAATTCCTTCAAGGTAGCTTCCATTTCATCCTTCAATAGCATTGTTTCTTGATCATGTAGAACCTGTTGAAATGATTGGTCAACCACCGATTCTTTTTGGTATAATTATTCTGTGTATTCCTTCCATCTTATTTTGATATTTCCTGTGTTGTTTAATATTTTCCCTGTAGAATCTTTCACTATTGCCTTGAATTTATTCTTTGATTCCTTAAGCTTAAGAAAAACAGAACATGTTCTTCCCTTTTGATTTTCTATCTCTAGCTCTTTGCACATGTCATTTTAATATTTGATTTTGTTTTCTCCAGCTGACTTTTCAAATCTTCTGTTTAGTTCTTTAACTTTGTCATGACTTCCTTTTACTTTAGCTGCTTGATGTTCAATGGCAAGTTTCAGAGTATCTTTTGACATATTCAGCTTCGTAGGTTCTGTTATTTTCAAACAAATGTGCAACTCATATAAGAGGTAAAATTATCAGGCCTCAGTGATTGATTAAATGTGGTGGGGAAAGAAATCTTCAGGAGTTTCTGAAAGTCTGATCTAGATGACTAATGATCATATCATTAATTGAAATATAAAGGATAGTTGAGAAGAAAAGATGATGACTTTCAGTGTGGACACCTGATACAGAGGGTGTCAAAAATGTATATACATCTTGGGGCATAAGTTTTCCATTTTGCTGTTTTAAGAAAATGCTGTATACTCGATGCCACTAGTATTCATTAGAACCACCTTTTGAGCAAATATGCCACACAATGCTATCATAATTCAATTCACCTTCAGAAAGTAATACATAGATAATCTCTTAAAGTTTGAAATGCATCTGTAACAATAAATACTTGAACAGATGATTTGGAGAGCATCATTCTATATTATTGCTGGTGGTTATGACCCTACAAGTAGATGTGATCATCTAAAAATATCACAGAGTAAGAAAATAGATGGGTTAAGGATTGAATTGTGAGAAGAACCAGCACTTCTAGGGAGCTCAGGCAAAGAGTCATCCATGAGGTTGTCTAAACCAAATGGTCATTGAGTAATGACAAAGCCAATATATTTGTGGAAGACAAGTTTTACGGGTTACATTTTTAAGGATTGAAGAGTCAGCCATGTTATAATCATATTAACATTTTATAAGAATTTTATTTGGCAATATATTAAGGTCATTGTACTCTTGGAAAGATGACATTTGATAGAATGGTTGTTATGCTTTATATATAAAATATCTCCAAAGGCCCATGTACTGAAATCTTGATACTCAAGTAGTGGCCTTGGTGAGAGGTATTGGATCATAAGAGCATTAACCTCATCAATGGTTTAATCCACTGATAGCCGAACAAGCTGTTAGGAGGTGGAGCCTAGTTGAAGGAAGTAGGTCACTGGGAATGTGCCTATGAAAGATACATTTTCTCTCTGGCTGATTTTCCAGTACCCTTCCTAGCCACCATAAGTTGAGCAGTTCTGCTATGCCATGCTGTCTACACCACCGACTAAAATTCTCTCATCCAAAATACATCTTTCTTCCTTTAGTTTGTTTTTCTCAGGTATTTTGTCATGGCCCAAAAGGCTTACTGACACAATGATGGAAACACAAACAGGTTGGGAATGGAATGATAAGATCTAGAAGTTAGATCAAAAGGGGAAGGACAGGGAGATACTTGCAGGATAGTTTCAAGTTAAGAAATGTTTTCTCAGAGGCAATAATTGGTATTGTTTAATGTTATAGGACAGAGATAAAGCATGGTGATGAGATCCAGTAAAAGTAGAGTTTTAGGTTTATGGAATCATCTTAATCCAATAAGAATGTATTTATTTTCCTCTGATTTTTATTTACACTTAGCTAAGCTAGATCTATGGGGCTGGGATTTAGCTCAGTTGGTAGAGTACTGCTCTGCAGTCTCTGAGGTCCTGAGTTCGATTTCAAGCACCACAAAAATGGTAGAAGGATGTGGCAATCCACTCCCCAGGCAATCCCGAAACAATCAGCCATTGAAAACCCTGTAAGGGTCACTATGAGTCGGACATGACTTGATGGCACCTAACAACAGCAGCAAGTTAGATCTAATTTTAATAATCAAGGAAGAAGGTAACTTTTCTTGTAGAAAGCATATCATGATTTTTATGCTTACATGTCCTGGGCAAGAGCATATACTATGACTCCTATGAATAGAGTAATTTTACCACTACATGATTTTGGCTACATAAAATTTTGTGTCAGTTTGGAAAAAAATCCTTTGAAGAAAGAAGAAAATATCTACGGAAAAGTCACATTTACATAACCTTAAAATGATTAAAATGTTAAAATAATTTTGGTATATTGATTACTTATTAAATTTATTTTATATAATATATAGCAAAGTATTCACTATGATCAGACTTTTGAATAGCTACTGAAATAAATTTTCAGCCAATGTTCAAGTAAACCCTTTTTATCTTTTACTAAAATTTGGGGACATGGGTAGATCACTTACCCATTAAAAAGATTTTTTCTCCTCATACCACCTTTAGTAATTTCGTACAGTATCTTGAATCCTGTAATGTTTCCTCTCTAAAGTCTCTCTGTGGTCATATAATGCTGTATAGCCTGATTTCATGTACCTGTTAATATTGGGATACCTGACCTAAAAGCTTTTCTGAGTTAGGAGGAATAAGTCTGATTTCAAAATTATTTATGGACAGGAAATATCTTAAGCCTACCAATGTTTGTAATAAAATAGCTTGTGCTCAAATATGTTTTATTATGATATATGGTGATTGTCACAGAAAATACAGTAAAGAACTCATATCCAACCTACTCAAAAACAATACTTCAGAAGAGAAAGGAATGAACCTGTTTGTTCTCACTGTGGGAAGGGGGCAGAAAAGGACTAAATAGGTTGAAATTAGTTAACACTTTAAAATCACACATTTTTTATCCATCTTTCAATATGCATAAATGCCCCAAATTTATACAAACTTATCTATGATAAAGAGTTTGCTATAATAATAAGCAAAATGTTTTTGGATTCAGGGTCATAATTTTTCATATTCCTTCCTCTTAATTTTTTTCCACAGCTATCCTACATATATCTCATTTCTTAGAAGGAAAGATTTATATTCTCTAACCTACTTAATAAGAAACTCTCAGAGTAAGGCTTGGCATCTTTATCATGTTCATCTTCTGAAATAGTGACATCCATTAGTGTTCATATATATAAATAAAATATGTAAAAACATATATAGCTTTGTAAGATGATCATGGTGTATCTGATACAGTTATTCTTATCACATTATTACGATAGTCATGTCTTCAGGTTCCAAAATGTGTATCTAATTTGTTTAAAAATCAATGTCAGATATTTCCTTGATTGATCATTCTAGTCTGATTTGAGTTGAAAGAGTGTATTTATCCAGGCATTCATCATATTTCTTGAATGCCTATGTTACACAGACAGTGATCAGTCAGGTGCCTGAAAACAGAGCAGTGAAGGAAAAAAGTCTTATCCCAGAGGAATAATACTGAATAGTGAGAAAGACAGACATGTGAGAACATCTGCAACATTTTGAAAAGGTTTTCTACTGATAGATTTTCAGTTCCCCTAGGAAAACCATGCTGTTTTGTAGTTTCTGGGCTAATGTTACCACTAAAAAATCCAAATTGCCCTATTCTGAATAATGAAACCCCAAATCCAATCATTTGAATTTTCAGCTCAAGTGGCCTATAACCTCTTCCATAATTACAAGTATTACTTATTTAATTTTCCTGGCTCTTCCTATCTTTTCCTTCCCCAAACTAATTGAATATATTTCTCCAGTCTGAGCTGAGAATTATTGCAAGGGGAAAGAGTTGTATATAGATTAAACAATTTTATTTTTAAATCAGTTTTTCAATAATCTAGCATAACTTTCTATAATTTATCATGGTGTATAACATTTAATAAGTTAGAATAATCTTAAGGGCCTAAAAAATTTGTTGAGCAATATGTCACTTGAAAAATAGACACTTTTTGATGGAATTTGCAATTTAAAGACAGGAAGAAGAATGTTTTACTTTCATTTTTAATTCATCATAAAATGAACCATCCATTAAGTAAAATTTAGAATTTCAGGGAGAATCCACTTTTCTAGGAAGCCTACTATGTCTGTCATTAAGCATTGGTTAGCTATGATTCATTTCAACAAAATAAACAATCCTGGATTCATAATAAACCCAAATTTAAGATTAAAGTATTTTACTTTCACGTGAAAAAATCTTGTTTCTCAAGAGAAAAAAAGTAAGGCCAAAACGTAGAACACTTTTTCCTTTCAAGTGCATGAGGTTTAAGGATAAAAGAATATCTTTCCATCTTGTGGAGAAAAACATAGCAGAATATCACATAGCACAGGACAAATTGGATCTCATTTTAATAGGCTAACTTCTTTACTGCTTGTCTATAAATAAGTGTCCAAAATAATTTTTAATTTCTTTACTGAAGAAATAATTTATGATACATCTTAAGAAACTGCTTGGTTTAAAAAAACCTGAACAAACATAAGCATAGTGATATGTTCTATAATCAAAAAGTTTTGCTGAGGCCATTATATACATGAACCCTTCAATGTTGCTTTTAGGTGCCATCAAGTTGGTGTCCCACTTATAGTGACCCTATGTACAACAGGCGAAACACTATTGTCAGTGTTTCTCTGCTATTTATAGAGTTTTCAATGGCTGATTATTTGGGGTGAGTAGGTTGCTGGGTCCATCTCCCAAGCCTACAGCATAAGGTGTTCCCAGGCAGTCTCACATCCAAGTACTAACCAGGTCCAAACCTGCTTACCTCCCAAGATCTGATGGATTGGACACCATCGTGGTATAGCTGCAGCCAAACCATTCAATAGACACTGTTTATTTAGGTTACCACTAAACCTGTGAAAATATTAATATCACATCTCTGCTTGATAACAAAGGCCAGTTTGCTTTATGGTTTGAAAGTCAAATGTACAATGTTTAAATATGAAAATATGCAATATGCCAGTCCTTTTTCTTAGCATTCTCTCATTCACAATGTCTTGTGATAAAATCATGCTATCACATCCTTTACAATTGAATAATGACGGTGAAGAATCTGCAGCCATAGACCTAGTTGGGGGAATTGAAATTTCTTCTTACTAATATCCAAATTAAAAGTTAAATAAAACCTATCAAAGCAATATTCTTACACATGCTACTACCAGCTAAGTTTTTCTTTTTAATTTACCGTGTATGTACATGGTCTCTCCCAACAATGATGTAAAGCTAGCACTATTATTCTTTTTTTTTTTTTTTCTTTGTGGTACTGGAGGTTGAACCCAGGGCTTCGTGCTTTCATGCTTTGCAAGTGCTGGACCACTGAGCTGCACCCTCAGCCCTTTTTTTTTTTTTTTTTTTTTTTTTTTTTCTGAGACAGGGTCTCGCTAAGGTACACAGACTGTCTCTGGTCTCAAACTTGTGATCCTCCAGCCTCCGTCTCCCGAGACACTGGGATTACACTTGTGCACCACTGTGCCCCGCTTGTTGTTGTTGTTGTTAGGTGCCGTAGAGTTGTTTCTGACTCATAGAGACCCTCACAGGGTTTTCAATGGCATATTATTTTTTCAGGATTGCCTCGGGAGTGGGTTGCCACATCCTTCTCCCATTTTTATGGTGCTGGGAATTGAACTCAGGACCTCAGAGACTGCAGAGCGGCGCTCTACCAACTGAGCTTTAATCCCAACCCATGCCCGGTTTAGGATAGCACTATTATTCTGTATGTTTTATATGTGGGAAATTTAATCACAGAATTAGTACAAAGTTATACATCTGGACTACATCAGACTCAAGGTTCAAACCTAGGCATCCTGGCTTCAAAAGTCATATTTGTAACTAAGTAGTATGTGTTAATACCAGCACTAAAGTATATGATACAAAATTATAGTATATTAACATCAGACTAACTTCTTTACTAATTTTCTGGTTGCAAAGTTCTGTATAAATTCAGCTCTCACTTTTGGAGACTATACTTCTTCAGACAATTATATAATCCATCACTGGGAATTACAAAATGAGGTCATGGAGTTTTCTAAGGAAACTAGACTATGGAAATATGAAATTAAAAGGCATGTAGAAGAAGCAGAAACTAATTAGTATATAGCAGTGATCAACTGAGTAAAAAGATAAATTTGCTAAGGGAAAATTTTTTTTTTGATTCCTGGGTGTCTAGGCAAGTGAGAATGCTCATTTGCTCATGAAGAAGATAATCCTTTATATGGATTAGTAAAATATATATACTTTATAGTGATCCTTGGAAAGGAAATCTAAGCTAGTTTTTTTTTTTTTTTTTTTTTTTTTTTTTTTTTTTTTTTTTTTTTTTTTTTTTTTGCAGTACTGGAGACTGAACCCAGGGTCTTGTGCTTGCAATCTGTGCAAATGCAGTACCACTGAGCTGCACCCTCAGCCCATTTTTTCCCTTTTTGAGACAGGGTCTCACTAAATTACGAAGATTGCCTCTGGTCTCGAACTTGTGATCCTCCTGCCTCTGCCTCCCAAGTGGCTGGGATTACAGGTGTGGACCACTGAGCCCAGCTCAAGCTACCTTATTTATTCTAAGGATCTGGGTTGAAATGAATTGGATGAATATTTCATTGAATATGAATATTTCAATGAATAATAAATATTCATTATGTGGCCAGAGACATTGACTAAGGAGTGCTTTTAGTCTATGATATAAAGTATCCAAGCCTGCAGCCATACCACTGTGGCATCTGATCCTATCAGATCTTAGAAGCTAAGCAGGGTCAGGCCTTGTTAGTACTTGGGTAGGGGACCACCTGGGAACACCAGGTGCTGTAGGCTGGGAGAAGGACTTGGCAACCCACTCCCCCTACACACAAAAAGAACAATCAGCCATTGAAAACTCTAGGAAAAGTAGAGAAGCACTATCAATACTATCTCTCCTGTTCTACATAGGGTCGCTATAAGTTGGACACCAATTTGACAGCAACTAACAACAGCATAAAGTATCCAACGTTTATAAAAAGTATGAGTTATCTTCTGTGACTATGTAGTCAGTAGGTAAATATTAAAATACTTTTAAAACATTCTTGTCAATTTGATCTAACTATTCATACATTGAAAAGAAACCACTTTTTGTAGAATTCCATATCTTAACTGATAGTTATATTTCTGTGGGAAATCAGGAAACCTGGAAGTTACTATCACAAAATATGTTTTACCAGAAATTTAATGATCCTTTTATGCTCAGAATTGGCCAAGTAAACAGAAATGTGAGTGGCAAAAGAAATATGTAAGTTGTGCATGTTACTTTTTATGATTCATATGGATAGTTATTAATAATGCAAGGAATCAATTGATCACTCAGTGTTTCTTCCTCTAACATTGCTTTGCTTTTAGAAATATAATTAGAGTTGTACAAACACAAAAACTAGAGAAAGAGAAGTCTGTCTTTCATTGATTTATTGGTATAAAATATTCATCTTTTGAAATATTTTTATTACATGTTGTTGTTATTGTTAGGTGCAGTCGAGTCAGTATCCGACTCATAGCGACCCTCATAGGGTTTTCAATGGCTGATTGTTTCGGGATTGCCTTGGGAGTGGACTGCCAGGCCCTTCTCCCATTTTTGTGGTGCTGGGAATTGAACTCAGGACCTCAGAGACTACAGCACAGCACTTTACCTACTGAGCTAAATCCCAGTCCTTTTTATTACATAGTGAGCATTTATATGGTAATATACAATGTTGAATGACAAATGAGAAATGTGTGAATATGGACTTTAATATTAGTGATCTATTCTTGTATAAACTGGAAAGCTTCCTAGTTTAAACAACAACATTTATTATTTCACAGTCATCTGCCTTTAGAAATTTGGTGCAGTTTAGCTGTGTTTTCAGACTCAAGGGCTCCTACAAGGTTGCAATCAAAGCACTAGCCAGGACTGAAATCATGTCAACCTCAACAAGGCATTGGGATGCTGAGCAGAGGGAAAGGAAGGAACATCTTCTAAATTAATTTAACCTGAGTTTAGGAATGTGTAGTTTCTGGCCAACATTCTGGTTTACTAACATGAGACCTTAGTGTGTGTGCAGTGGAGAAACAGAGAGAAAGGGAGAGAGAAACACTGTTTTCTTGTAACCTAATCTTGGAAGAGAAATCCCATAACTTTTACCATATTTTTGCTAGGTCTAGTCTAACACTAGCTCAGTTGGTAGAGCACTGCACTGCAGTCTCTGAGGTCCCAAGTTCAATTCCCAGCACCGCAAAAATGGGAGAAGGACCTGGCAATCCACTCCCAAGGCAATCCCGAAACAGTCAGCCATTGAAAACCCTATGAGGGTCGCTATGAGTTGGATACCGACTCGACAGCACCTAACAACAACAACAGTCTAACACTCAAGGAGAGGGGATTACACAAGGACATGAATACCAGGAAGCAAGGATTGTAGGGGCCAGTTTTAAAAAATCTTCCTACCACAGACACCAAACATATTCTAAATGATAC
Source organism: Pedetes capensis (assembly GCA_007922755.1). Classification (NCBI taxonomy): domain Eukaryota; kingdom Metazoa; phylum Chordata; class Mammalia; order Rodentia; family Pedetidae; genus Pedetes; species Pedetes capensis. The sequence continues at coordinate 3,078 of VMDO01013945.1, read as the reverse complement.
TTCTTGATAAGATGTGTCTCTTTTTCTTTCTCTTTTTAAAAATAATTTCTTCCTTGTGGAATGCTCCCTACATGTAAACTTGATCTAAAGTTGCATATTATCTCCTTTCCATGCCTTAGTAAAGTTTACTTTTAGCTAACTGTTAACCAGTGGTAGGTTCCTGTTGATTTAATCTTATTTTATGTGCATGACATTTGTCAAGTGCAGTCTGAATAATGAAGAATGAGTAACTTTTGTTCTTCCTCCCAGATGTTTGCAACAGAGGTACTTAACATCAAGTAGAGTCTGTTGAAATGATTCACTTAGGGTTGGTGACTAATTCCAATAATGTATTATAGTGTAATAGTTTCTTAGGTTTCAAGGGCTTAAAACAACAACAAAAAATTTGTAATGAGAGAATTAAAGGTGTTGAATGCAAATACATTTTGATAGAGTTCTTAAGAAGGCCTTGAAGTTCATATACAAGAAAATGCCTATTCAGAGCATCTTTCCATGATTTAGGAATTTTTTACATCAGTGTATTTACTGAGAACCTGAAAAATACAGAGTTCTCCAAATATCTCTGTTAAAGGAGTTAGAATTTACATGCCAAGAAAACAAATAGAATGATAACACAAGTTAATACATACATGAACGTAAGTATGATGGATATGGAGTTGGAGATGGAGAAGTCCCTCCTGACTGGGCTGATCAAGGAAGTTTCATTTAGTTTTGACACTGAGATGTTCTTATAGTCCCTGGAATTCAGTATAAGACTACTCTGGCATACATTTTTGATTTTCCTTTGTGGTATGTTGAATAATAATTCCTCCAATATGTCTGCATCATAATTTTTGGGACATATGACTATGTTACCTGACATGGTAAAAGGAATTTTGCAGTATGACTAAGTTAAGAATCTTGACAGGTACAGAACACTCTAAATTACCTGGGTGGATCCAGAGTAATCAAAAGTGACAAAATAGGAGGAAAGTAAGTGGGTAAGAGTCAGAAAGAGTAGATGTGAACATGAAACTAGTTGTTGGAATGGTGCTCTGAAAAATGAGAATGGAGTCATGAGCCAAGGAATGTAAGTAGTTTCTAGGAGCTGGAAATGACAAAGCATTGTATTATATCCCCTGAAGACTTAAGAAGGAACATAGCCTTGCCAACCCTTTTATGTCTAGACTCCTGCCACCCTGAACTGTAAAAGAATACATTTGTGTCATTTTAGGTCACTAATTTTTAGTAATATGTTACAGAAGCAGTAGGAAATTAATATACTCCTCTTTTTCAGGGATCCTAGTAGTCCACTCATGGGCTAGGTCATTCAACCATTGTTGGAAGTTCTCTTGAGTCAGCCACTTTTTTAGCATGTGCTATCTCCTGGGTAGCCAAGTCTAGTCCTTGGAAATATTCGTGTGTGTGTGTGTGTGTGTGTGTGTGTGTGTGTGTGTGTGTGTGTGTGTGTTTTGATGTTGAAAGTTGAGAGACAGGAAAAAAGCTCTAGTTCCCACATCAAGGGATGTCAAAAATTCTGAGAGCAAAGGCACTCTGCTATACATGAAGTGGTTTCCTACTAGTATGCCAAGAAACCTCTTAGTAAGAGAAACTACTTATCAATTCTGGCAGAACATCTTTCATAATGTTTTTGTATGGCTTAGTGTTGGTCTTTGTTTGAAGATGTGGGGGCACTTCTCACCCAGATGTTATTCTTGGCCATTGGGCCAAATCTAAAGCTGAGAAGGTTAAGCTGGGAGTGGTGGCACACACCTGTAATCCCAGGAACTCTAGTGGCTGAACCAGGAGGATCATAAATTCAAGGCCAGAGGCAGTCTATGCAACTTAGAGAGACCTTGTCTCAAGATAGAAAATAATTAAATAAATAAATAAAGAGCTGGGAATCCAACTCAGTGATATAGTGCTTGCAATGCACTGAATCTCTGAATTCAGCCTTCCAGCACTACTCAAAAAATAATAAATGAATAAAATAAAATAAAGTGGAGAAAACATCTAATTTTAATATGGGGTTATATATAGCTATGGGAATATGTGTTTGGGATTCATAGTACAATTTAGAGGATTCTGGAAGCAAAAGAGTGAAACTTATCTAACATTAAAATGTGACTACAGAGAGCCCTCTCCTCAAACTCAAGATCCTCCTGCCTCATCCTCTACAGCAACTTGATTACAGGTGTGCACCACCGTACCACTGAGGCGTATGATCCTGTCAGATCTCAGAAGCTAAGCAGGGTTAGGCTTGGTTAGTCCTTGGATGGGAGACCACCTAGGCACACCAGGTGCTGTAGGCTTGGGAGAAGGACCTGGCAATCTACTTCTAGTAAACCATCAGCCATTGAAACCCCTATGAATAGCAGAGAAGCACTGACAATAGTGTTTCATCTGTTGTACATAGAGTTGCTATGAATCGGACACCAACTCAAGGACACCTAACAACAACAACAACAATAACAGAGAGCCCTTGCTTTGAGTGGTGCTCTGTTAACTGAAACCAGTCATATCAGAACTGGAGGAAATATGTCTTTGCTTTACACAGTCACTTTACACAGTAACATGCCACGGAGCCATGCAAAGTGAAGACAGAGTTCTTATACACCCCAGTTTCAGTTGATGTTGCATTGTGCAACATAAAGACTACCTGCATTTTCCTTCTGGATATTTCTCTTGCTTGAGATAAACCAAATTTCCCTGACACTACACTATCTCCCATAGACTTAGAATTCTATATACTTTGGAATTTTTACTTACCTGTGTGGCTCAATTAGACACTGTCAGTTATATTTGGAAGGAAGCTATGCTAAACATTGTACTACTACCACCTCTATGTCAGTTGTATTTGGGAAGAAGAATAGGTAATGAAAACATATTTGCTAGAAATATTAGGAGAAGTAGAATCTGAATATCAAATATTCTAAATTAATCTGAGTAAGTAAAGGATATTATAAAACTTGAAGCTTGGTTTTGCTTGTTTATTTGTATGAACAGAAGAAACCAAGATTGACTGCAGAAATATACTAACTATAGACCATTCTGTCATTGATGCTAAATCTTTACCATCATGGTATACTGTAAGACTCT